>CAIGQZ010032543.1:375474-395288 GCA_903798205.1 Danio tinwini
TTATTATTATTATTATTATTATTATTATTATTATTATTATTATTATTGTTATTACATAAACATATCAACCCTATAAGTGTAAGATTGGTCTGTCTGCTTCTGGTGGTTTTCCATACTGACAAATTGGTCTTGTGTTTGCTGAGTTATTGAGGATCTGTTGACAATTTCCTCTTCAACAAATTGTATTTGGACAACAGTATATTTCACTGATGTCTTTTGCTTTGGTCGAGGCCAAGGTCAGTTTTATATTCTACTGAAATCATAAAATGACACTCGAGATAAACAGAATGTTTACCCTCCCCGTGTGAGCTGAGGCAGATATGTAAATTTAGCCTTATTCTTTCATCAAATTTGCATTTGCCCTCTTAACCAAACACTATAGTGCTCCAATTCAAACAACTTTAATGATGGCCGCCCCTTTACGAGCGATTTCTGTATCAGAAAAAGGGGCAGAGCAATTTAGATTGGAATGAATGGAGAGAAGCGTCCGAGCTATCGCCCACCAGCTGACAATAATTGGATCAACTTTGCAGAGAATTGGCTGTGTTTTGATGCTCTAGTGGCAGGCTGGTGATCGCCTGCCTTTTTTTTTTTTGCCTATTTATCATTCGTCTTTTATCTACTGCTAGCAGACCTTTCCATGGTGCCATTCTGGGCCCCGCTAATCAAACAACTTTTTAATAAGAGGGAACGGCAGCTTCACAGCCTGTGCAGGGATTCGCCACTCTCACTCACTGGGAATGTAGGGATGAATATCAATGAAGACTCTCTCTCTCACACACAGACACAGACACACACACACACACACGCACATGCACACGCACGCTAAGGTGTCTGGAAAGGTTTTGTTGTATTGATTCGCAGTTGATTATGTCTCTCCTTGTGATCAAATTCAAATTTCTACACGTTCAGTGTGCACATACATAAAGATATATCATTGCCATCTGTACATAAACTTGACACATTTATCCACACAAATTATGTTTGCTCATCATTTGGGTCAGTAGACAAATATAAATGTTTTAAGCAAATTTTAATAACAGTGGTAAAAAAAAAGTTAAGTCAATTTTACCTAAACAGTGCTTTTCACAAAGCAACTGGTTTCAAAGTAGCTTTACAGAAGATTAAGATATTAATGTTTACAATTTCCTATGTCTTAATGCCTTAATAGTAGTCACATTTAGTGCATTTGAGCTGTATTTTTTTTATTACTTTACAGCAAAAATCCACATTGTTAAGTGAACACCCTATAATAAATTAAACACCAACTGTGTTTATATCTCTATAGAGAATCAGTTACACTCTTGAAAGTGCTACTGTAGTTTTTTTTTCTTTTAAGTAGTGTGTGAGTTTAACTTTATATTTAAAAAAATCAAGACTACACAATATTTAACAACACTGCTTTTTAGAAATATTGAGCTATACAGTTTAAACAAAAGTATAGTTTAACAGACCAACATTAACTAACATAACACTAATATTTTTTTTATTTGTATGTTTTATAAGACTATATGTTTATATATTTAAAAATATATTCAAACTGTATAGCAAAAACTACACATTTAAAACCCACAACAATACAATTAATGGGATTGTTAACTCAATTTTTTGTATTTACTCACTATTTACTCTCCCTTAAGTGGTTTCTAAACTTTATGAGTTTCTTTCTTTTATTGAACATAAAAGAAGATATTTTGAAGAAAGCTGAAAACCTGTAACCATTGACTTCCATTGTTGGAAAAACAAATACGATGGAAGTCAATGGTTACATGTTTTTAACATTTTTCAAAATATCTTCTTTAGTGTTCAACAGAAGAAAGAAACTCATAAAGGTTTGAAAGAAGTAAAGGGTAAGTAAATAATGACAGAACTGTACTGGAGGTTAACTATTTATTTAAGTATTCAATTCAATTCAATTCATCTTTATTTGTATAGCGCTTATACAATGTAGATTGTGTCAAAGCAGCTTCACATGGAAGTTTATAGTGAATTGAAAAGTGTCAGTTCAGTTTTCAGTGTTTAAGTTCAGTTTAGTTTAGTTTAGCTCAGTTCAGTGTGGTTTAATAATCACTACTGAGAGTCCAAACACTGAGGAGCAATTCCATCGATGCGCAGCTCTACAGATCCCGAACCATGCAAGCCAGTGGCGACAGCGGCGAGGAAAAAACTTCACCAATTGGCGAAAGTGAAGAATTTAAAAAACCTCGAGAGAAACCAGGCTCAGTTGGGCACGACCATTTCTCCTATGGCCAAACGTCTTGTGCAGAGCTGCAGTCTAGGCGCAGTAGCTGGACCTCCGCGAAGACACGTCTGTCCTTGGAGCATCAGAGGAATCAGTCTTATGCTCTCCATCATGACCACCACAGCAGCAGCTCAGGATACGGCCTGGTCCGGGAGCCTTGGGATCGTCTCGTCGCTGGTCTTGGATCGCATCAGTGGCACTGCATAGTCTGAGGGCCTCGAGATGAGTACCCCCAGGTGGAAATACAGAATAAGGAGAATAATTAGCGTAGCTGCTGTTCATAGTGTATATAAACAAGAAGCAAAATCGTGTGTGGGGCACATCATGCGTCATACCGCTATGTAATGCACTAAGTGTATGCTTTGCTAAAAAGATAGGTCTTTAATCTAGTTTTGAAGAGTGAGAGTGTGTCTGAGCCTCGGACATTATCAGGAAGGCTATTCCAGAGTTTAGGGGCCATAAATGAGAAGGCTCGACCTCCTTTACTCGATTTAGCTATTCTAGGTACTACAAGAAGCCCTGAGTTTTGAGATCTTAAAGAGCGGGTTGGATTGTAGCGAGACAAGAGGTTGGTTAGATAAACAGGAGCTAGATTGCTTTTAGAAGTAAAACTTATGTGGTTGATATAGTATAAAGTAAGGGGGTTGTGACATAATATAAATTGCTTTACGCAAGTGAAATTTTTTTTACTATAGTAATTTTTGTTTAGTTTACATAAAAGTTGGCAATACAAAATATATAATTGGGAAAAAAATGAATCCTCAAAATCTATATTTCATGCGGTTGATATATAATATATTATCCCATGTGCATTTGTATGTGTTCATACTAGAATATTTACATACTTAAATTACTGCACAAATATGTTGTTACATACAGATTAAATAAAAAAAAAACTGTTGAGATTGGCAATATAGTAAACTTTGGCCTACCAAATTGTACTATATGTATACAAAACAAAAGTTAAATATAAAATGCAGCCAGCTATATAAAAAGCTGCATTCATTTTTGACATAATAATCTGTAAACTGTATATTTTACTTATATTGTATACTGTATAGTTTTCCCTATATGTATTTTGAAAATTTATTGACATGTTTTCAAGGCTAAAAATATACAGTATGTCTAATTTTATGAGAGCTGGGCAATTTGCAACATTGGAGTAAAATTTAAGTATATTGAATGAAACGGCGTCACAGTGGCGCAGTGGGTAGCACAATTGCCTCACAGCAAGAAGGTTGCTGGTTCGAGCCACGGCTGGGTCGGCATTTCTGTGTGTAGTTGGCATGTTCTCCCTGTGTTGGTGTGTGTTTTCTCCGGGCACTCCGGTTTACCCCACAAGTCCAAAGACATGAATGAAGCATGTTTTGACATTGGCGTCTGTCTGGATTCATGAAAGCGATTCTGCCCATGTTATCCAAGTTCCTCTTCATTTTTTTCATGGTATCCTCGTGAATACTGATGCATCAAGGGTCCAGCTGCTGGGGCCGACGTGGCCGGCGAGAAGTTAACAAGTTCAAAACAAAAGTAGCAACAAAATGGCACAAAAGGAAGGGGGGGTTGGGTTTCAAGGTCTCTGTTTAGGAGCATCCCCCTGTTCTCTATCACTCGCTCCTTAGACAGACATTGCGGATAAAAAGAGCTGTGCTGTGGGCCTTTGCTAGGGAACTGAGGACCAGTTGTTTGGAATGCGCCTCTCTTTAGATGCACGATTTCCCCCTCTGTAAGTCGGCTGACTGCGGATTGCATTGTTTTTCCCGGTTTGTCCAAGATAAATGTACGATTATTGAGAAAGTGGCGCACAGAGGTGAAGTTTTGTTTGTGGTCCAAATTGCATCTTTTTCCACGCGTCTGTCAAATTGCTATCTAATGGTAGCAGTTCTGGCCGGGGGAGAGAAGATCTGCTTTTCTGTCTCTCTTTCTCTCCCTCTCTCTCTCTCTCTCTCTCTGGCTGCCGGCAGCCCTGCCATTCACAAAGCCAGGGGATGCCACACACATTCTGTTTGTTCTACATGAGCAAACAGATTGTAAACTGGCTGATAATTTTTGTACTGACAATGTCATTTACGGCTGTCAGCCTTTTGTCTTCTCTGTTTGCTTTATTCAAATATGAACCGAGTGGACCTCCCCTCCGCCGCACTCTTCTGCATTAAAATCACATCAATTCTCTTCCATTTCGTCTTATCTGAAATTCATTGGAGGCAATCACTTGCTTGAATGCTCCAGGGTTTCCATGGAGAGCAAAGGTCCCGCACGGCCTGCAGAAGGATTAGAGACTTGTAAGATTTAAGTCTTGAAGTACACAGTTGCTTTGTTGCGTCTCCCTTTGATATTGAGTCCAGAGAGTTGTCCTTTTAGGCTTTGGTTTAGGCTACGTTTACACGACAACGATGTAGCCAAAGGTGAAAATGTTTTCCCCTTGCATTTTAAAAAAAAGTGTTCAAAATAATACGCATTTACATGTCAGTGAAATTATAACCAAAAACGCTGTATTGTGTATGTCAGGTCAGTATTTGATGCTGTCACCATTTTAGTAAACCCAACACAATCTCACGGCAATTTGTAACTTTTTGATTTAGTGGCTAATTCATATGAATTTGTACAATCTAATTCGTACAATTTAGAACGATTTGCTCATCACCTAATGACGTTTGGGTTTAGGGGCAAGCCCACATAGCAAATAGACTTGGCCCAAATGTGGCCTCATTATGGCACTGCTGGCGTGTTGACGGCAATGACATGCATAATGTCAACTAAGTGTGGGCCATGCATGGCAATGATGGCACTGCATGCATGACGGCAAACTACATTTGGGCCAGTTGTGAATGGGAGGTGTGTGGCCCAGATCAGTGTAGCGATTGTTCACATTGTTTAGGTAACATTAGGCTGGGTTATGGCTTGGTTTTTAAGGGGTTTCTGGTTAAATGGTGGTGTTGACAAGGTTAGCTTATAGCTGAGAATTGGTACCAATAATAAACCTGTTTTGGCCCAGTTTAGGGCCAGTTAAGGGTAATAAATTAGCTGAGATTTGGGCCGGTTATGGCCCATGTGTGGCCCTTGTCTGTAATCCAGTTAAGTGTCACTTTAGGACCGTCATTCTTTGAGATACTTGGGCCAAGAGAAAAGTTATTGAGTGACCCAGAGTTGGGCCAGAAAACATTTGCTATGTGGGGGGTTGGGTGCCACGCCTCCTTTTTAAAATCGTACATTTTCATACGAATTTGCCACTAAACTGACAAAACGTAAAATACTTATGTTTCCTCATGAGATCAGGCTGGTAAACCATAACTGTAGGGAAGTGGTGATGTGCCGTCAGCGGCTCAGTGCTGGTGTGTATGTATAATTTGCCATGTGTGTGAAGCAAATATGAAGCAAATCCACATTTTGCTGATGAAGCGGTAACAAACACTTAAGCAACAGCAACACTACCAACCTCTACCACATCATTGTTGTTTTTTTATTTGTACTTGCCCTTAATTTACACCTCCCTAAACACATACCATGCACACACATGGCATCATTCATAAACTGTCATTTTTGGGTGTTTACATGGACACAACAATGGTGACATATTCAAAAAATTTTGCATTTTCAGTCACAAAAACACCATTGGTGTATAAATGAACAGGCAAAAATTATCAATTGTTTTTAGGCCAAAAGCCTTGTGCAAATGGCCACCTAGGGACCATAATACATATCAACTATGATTCGTGCTCAAAGATTGAACATGAAGGAATTGTTTTAGAGCAGACATTTTCTTGCTTAGGTGATTAGCTGCTTATAACCTTGAAGTTTTGTGGGGTTCCTTTGTCGCTGATGTCTGTGTCCATCCTTGTGTGGCAGCTATGGCAGTTGTAGTGGTATGTGATGCTGGTGCCCCGATGGCACTTCTTTCACCCACAGCAGGACAATAAATCGTACTCACCGGTCCCGCTCCGGGGCTCCTGCTCCTTCGCTAGGCATCTCCTCTTTGTTCTCCAAAGGGTCAGGGCAACTGAGAGCTGCATTATTCACATCCCAACTGTCTGTCTAGAAGCGTCTGCAGATGTTACTGTGCTTTTCTTTCATGCTCTCTTTCTGCCTCTCCTCAGCGCTGCCAGGCCATTTGCTAGGCTCGTTTTTAAAGCGCTGGAAGAAAAAGGGAAAAAAGAGTGGCCTCTGAACTGCCTCTTTCTTTTCTTCTTTGTAGCCAGCCAAAAGTACAAAATAAACAGTCTAGAGTAAATGGATTCATTTTTAGTTTCAGCATGGCATTCTGTGTTTGGCTGAAGGCTCCTCCTTTTTGTCCTCTCACCCGTAATTATTTCCATCCATTCTGGTGCTTTGTTAAATGTGACAAGCAATTGTCTATATGTGTTTCAGATACAAAAAACACAGGATTCTTGTTGCCATTTCAGAATTTATTGATTTTCTGTGTGTGTCATTATTGAAAAAGAAAAAAATAGCAGTATGTTTATTTTTTTTTACACCAGTACACCAATTTAATTAGCTAAATAAATGCACTTTAAAAGTGTTTAAAAATGTAAAACAATTTATCAAAAGCTGCATTATACGGGCCAAAGTAAAAAAAAAAGAAAAAGGCTTTTCACAATCTTTTTTTTTTTCACAGATCTTTATAAAGACCTTTCCAATGATACTGTCTGGACATGGAATATTTTGTCAATGGGTCAACAATCTTTAATGCATTTCTAACATTTTGTAAAATTTGGGGAGTAAACAAATGTGACCTCTAATGGCATGCTGTCACCAAGAACATCTAAACAATCAATGACCATTTGCAACTTGCTATTTGCCATATTGTTTGTATCGTTGACTGGCTGTCAGGGCTGAGATATTACACAAGGGTGATCACATAGATCAAGGGCATATCATTCATGAACCATTTCCTCAAATGTTACCAGTTAGGTGAATAAAAAAAGGTGCTCACAGTCGCTATAGTACAAATGTTTTATTTCAAAATAATTACAAATTGAAATAAATTTTCAGAAGCCATTTTTTTGACATTCATTAGTACATTCATAATATTTTTATGGATAACTTTTAAGGCTTATATAATATAAATATATATATGATTTGTAGCATATAAATATATGCTACAAATCAAATAATGACATTTTATCTATTAAAAAAAACATTCATAGTTATACTATTAAGCTTTATTTTAATAAAATTTAATTAATCTTTATTTCTATGGCACTTTTACAATGTAGATTGTGTCAAAGCAGCTTAACATAGAAGATTATAGTAAAGTGAAATGGTGTCAATACAGTTTTCAGAGTTTAAATTCAGTTTAGTTCAGTTCAGTGTGGTTCAGTGTTAATTTTTACTGCTGAGAGTTCAAACACTGAAGAGAAAATCTATTGATGCGCAGCTCCACATGTCTCGAACCATGCAAGCCAGTGGTGACAGTAGTGGGGAAGAAACTTTACCAACTGACGAAAGTGAAGAAAAAAAACCTTGAGAGAAACCAGGCTCAGTTGGGCACGACCATTTCTCCTATTGAAAAACTGATTGTGCAGAGTTGCAGTCTAGGTGCCGGAGGATGGAGAAAGCTGGCGTCCATCGTGAAGAAGCTGCAGATGGGAGAGGTCACCGGCTGGTGTACAGGTTGGCCCTTCAGGATCAATGCAACGTCTCGTCTGTTACTGGGGGCTTACAGGAATCAGTCTCATGCTCTCCACTCCTCCATGACCACCACAGCAGTTGCTCAGGATACGACCTGGTCCAGAATTATGGAAACCTCGGGAATAATAAAAACAGACCAACATAATTGCAGTTCAAATTATAATGTCTTTTAGGAAGTGTTCCCGGCTCCGGTTGCCCTAAATAATGCAAACTAACAATGCTTTAGAGGTATTGGATTTCAAAAGAATTTGTGTTTTATGTGTATGCTAATGCAAAGAATGTGTCTTTAATCTAGTTTTAACCCACAGAGTGTGTCTGCTTCCCGAACTGTGCTGGCTGTTCCAGAGTTTAGGTGCCAGATATAATACACCAGGAGCCCCCTCCAATACTGGGGAGCTAAGCAGTTCAGGGCTTTGTAACCCTAACCCTAATCCTAAAATTTTGTCGAAAAGAAATTAACTAATTAACATTATTTTTTTTTGCTATAATCTTTTGGACTGTTATTGGTGCAGCCAGTTCCTGTTTGTTTCAAGCCATAAGCTATGTAAAAAAAATGCCATTATATTCATTGACAGAATTAACATTGTTACTTAGTTATTTAAAAAAATAAAAATTAATAAATAAGGTAACCTAAGTTAATTTCAAAGTCAGAAAATGACTTCTACATCAGCGGTTTTTAGCTTGTGGGTTGCAGCCCCCCAGTGGAAAGTGATTGCAGGTATTGCAGGAGGGCACCAGCTGTTATGATAGAAATAACATTGTTAATAAGTAAACATTGTTATGTTATGTCTGAATAGGAGAACCACACTTGGTGGTAAGGTGATTGTGATTGTGTGAGTTGCGGGTGCTTAAAATGATGATTTTAATATTAACATTTTGGCTAGTCAAATGTAGTGTGCGCTACATGGTTTCAGGTCAGACATTGCCATATAGTTACTGTACAGTCCACAAGGTCAAATTTGTACTTGATCAAATCTATCGCAAATCTTATTCAATGTAGGGACAAATCTTCAGTATTTCCTGTTCCCTGATTGTTTCGCTGACGGTCTACCTGTTTGTAGTATCTAGTAGTTAATGTTTGTGGTATTTTCTCATATTTATTTTGTGTTGTCACTTGTCACTTTATGTACACTGGAAGCTTGTGTAGCCAAAAGAAAAAAATCCTTGTGTGTGTAAAGCACACTTGTCAATAAAAACTATTCTGATTCTGATATCTGCCAGAATTTTGGTTTTCCCATTTTCTTAGAAGTGTTACCCTGACTTTCTCTGGGCTAGGGGATGTGTTATGTACGTTTCATATTTATTCATTTTATTGACAGTTTATTTAGTATTAAGATTCTTGCATTTAAATAAGTCTCAAATTAGTCACAAATAGCAAGTTTATGAATAAATTGCTGTGGGATGCAGAAACATATGTCTTTGGTTGTGTGGGCCACAAGTTAAAAAATGTTGGAAACCACTGATCTACTGTATTTAATTTAAGTCATCTAAACTGTAAAATGGTTTACATAGAGGCTTCACAAGGTCAAGCAATTATCATATGTATGGTTGTGGACATTTATAAAGTTGCAGGCTCAGACAATGATACGACTATTAATAACCAAATTTATTGAAGCCATCTGTTGCTGTAACATGGCAAACACAAAGCACCCAAGTTATGTCCTGTCCAACTCATCCCTTGGTTTCTCAAGAAAGAGCGTATTCAGTCTTGAACATGGCATAACTCACAAAGGCTTGTCTCTTAGAAAGCCTGGAAGGTGATCTTGTCCATGCCTGTTGGGACGATATTCTGTGTATGAGTGGAGGATTATTCCCAAATACCAGTGCTGGGTTAACAAAGAGAACTGATGATAGCAAATTAGGCTTTGGGTTTTGTGTAAGGAGAAAGAAGAAGGAGAATGAAAACTTTCTTCAAAGGTTTGACAGACCTGGTGGTCTTTTAATGCTGTAATTGTGTTCTGTGCCACTAATTTACCGGTGATTAATATGCATTACATAAGACCTCAGGGTGTGTTTGCACCGTTTGTATCCCACTTTCCGATTTCATGAAATTTTTGTCTGAAATGGAATTGAGTGGCTTGTGCCATTAAACTTATTTCTAAAAAATGTTGTTCATTTTTATTTTGAAATGATGGATTGCTGACAATTATGTTAGACTGCACCAAATATTAAGCCAAAGTAGTTACGATAAACATTTTACTGTTTATTATCATCATCACAGTCATAAATGCCACAAGATGCTAATGCTAATGTTTGTGTTGTAAAATGGTACTTCTAAAAGTTCTCTGAATGTGTAAAACATCCAGTTTTTAGACTTTAATAGAATTTTTTTTTATGTTTTAAGGTTTAAAAAAAAACTGAACAAAAATGCAAATAAAATACTAAATGTAAACAAATATAAGCACAATAAAACGTTTTTTTTTTAAATAGTATAATACATAAAGATAATTTGTGTTGTCATGTTTTGAGAACCTTACAAAAACCAGAAGCTTTATCACAGTTTTAAAATCTGTTTATCTTAGACAGTTTTATTATCAACTCTATTAAAGCAATAAGACAGGACAGCTGAAAAATACTGCATCAGATAGCAGAATGCTTCTTCCCATACCTTCGGAGAAGATGCTATGCCGATGTTTCTCATGTCTCCGCTGCATCTGTGCTTCTGAATAGGTACATGTCACCACTGGAGCCTGTGCCAGAACATCTGCAGTTTATTTAAGCTGCTCAGTTGTATCTGCACAGGCCTCGGCTGTATGGCGTGTTAGTTTAGTCCAAGGTGGAGCAGCTCTCTTGAGTTTGGCAAAGCACTTCTCATCGCTCACTACATTCCGTGTGTGACATCTCTCCGTCATTAGCAGCCACTGCTCCTCATTGTCTCTGCAAGGGAGTCCATTTTGATAGGATTAGCTGTAGCTAGGAGCTGTGTTATTGCAGATTTAGCTTGCTAAACTTAGCTTGTATTGTACTCCAAAGGGAGAGCCACGGCCACCCAGGTTTTTTAGAGCCACGAGTTGAGAGAAACAGGCACACCCATTGGGAAGCGGGAACTAGAACTACAGCAAAAAAATTGTATCTATAAATGTTTATTGGGCAAAAGACATGAATATCATACATTTTCAAATAAGTTGGAATTTTCTGCAAGTTTGTCTTTAATTACTGTGTGTGTATTTTTGCCTAGGCACATTGTAAAAAGTAATCACTCAATCGTCTTGAAAAATGCTTGTAAACTTTACACATTTTGGCAAATTTGTAGACTTTGCTTGATTTGATTGTGTCCTTCACTCGCTCCGGAAAGATGCCGTTTGGATGCCATTTAATTTCAAATTAAAATTTGATTAAGATCAATTAAAAATAGCAATGACACTTGTGATGTATTACTTAAGACTTTAAGACACTTTTTTTAGGTTTATATCGAACGTGAGCAATTTGGAGAGATATGTGGAATCTGTGTAGGAATATGTTACAATATTCTAGTCCACCCAAGAGCTGATCATGGGTGGTGTTATGCAAAATAGAGTGTGGTGCTTCAGGGTGTCTAATATTTTCTGCTTTCATTCATACTGTTGTTGTATATTTATTATATTTTTCAACTATTTGTCATTTATGAATTATACAGAACTATTCTTTTGATGACGTGGATGTTATTTTTTTTTCTTACTGTCATTGTATCGCTTTTAATGGCATTTGTGCATTGCACAGTACACATTGTTCATGGTTTATACATACATGCTCACGTACACAGTAATTATACAAGAGCAGCGTTTGTGGTGACAGCCTGTTGAATGGGCCGGCATTGTGAACAAAAATAGCTTTTACTACATTAGTAAATAATACTCGATATCAAGTTGAGATGACTTAATTGACCTATAAGTAAATGTGACTCAGTATAAGTAAGAATTACCTGTCTACATTAGTAAATAGTTCTAATGCTGTAAAGTTACGATAACTTAATTGAATTAAGGTAGAGTTTGCATAATTCAATTAAGTAAACTTAACATTTAATTACTTTTTACAGTGCAGCGTCATATGATCATGTAAATTGCATTCATTTGCTCTCATATCAAGTTATTGTTAACAGCAGCATACTATAGTTTTTCAAAATTTTGAAGACAGAAACAGAGAATACTTATGTACAGTATAGTTAGACAAACTGGCCTACTGTGAAAAATGTATTAATGTACTAATTTTATACATTTCCCAAGTGATATTTAACAGAACAATGAGCAATGCCATTTTCCAACAGTATTTCCTATAAAAGATTTTATTTTTTCTTTTCTGGCGAAAGTCTTACATGTGCAATACTGAATACCATTATTTTGCAAAACAACTAGTTAAATATTGTGTATTCTATCAACATGGCAAAGACAAACAATTTTAAATATAAGAAATGTGTTGTTAAAACTATTATTGGAAAATATTTGAAAAATAATTAAAATTTTATCTTCAACTACATTTTACAAGAAAAACTTCAAACTTTCCTCCTTAGATTTTTACTTTAATGCAATATATTAGATTGTATTTCTTTGAAATCATCAACTAGCCATTATATTTCTATCTTCTCTCTCTCTATCTCTCTCTCTCTCTCTCTCTCTCTCTCTCTCTCTCTCTCTGTCTCTCTCTATCAGCACTCTTTTTTTGAAAGTCCACAGTCTCCAGAAGATAACTAATGGGATTCTGTCCTGATCTCCAGTGTCAATTAGCATTCAATGCACTCAAATAATCAAGTGATTGTGTTTATAGTGTATGCTTTTTGTGTCTTCATGCTGAGAGGGATGGCTTGAGCAAGGTAGCAAGGGATTCTCCTTGTGGTTCTTTTGTATGTGGACCAGCTACTTTATCATGTTGGGCTGGTGCAGTCAGCAGGAGGCACAGGCGATCATCTGAGAGAGAAAGGGACTCATGCTGTGCGGGACATGCCCTTTGGACCAGCACCCCTCTGCGTGGGCATTGTGACAAAACCAAAATCTCAGCATGTTTGCTAAGGTCACAATTACTAATTTGGTTATAATAATGCCAAGTCTCTAAGTGCAATAAAAGAAATGGCAATGACAATCGGTGGGCTTTACCATTTGGCAACCCATCAATAGCATATTTTTCCTTTGAGATCTTCTTTTGCTCTTTGTGGCTGGTCATCTTGAGCACGAAGGAGGAGTGAATAGGGAATCTTCAAGCATTTGGGTCTGGATTAATACGACCCCTGGCTGTTGTTGTATAGTTTTGGATCAAGGATTGCTTTGCTACTTTTCACATGCATTCATTTAGCATTCATACCCCCCGTGGTTGCCTTAATCTAATCTACAGAGGACAAATCTGAAATTATTCATAACTAATGTGTGCACACGGATTATGAAAGGTGACATGAGGTTCAACATTGTGTCCAGTGTTGGGAGTAGACAACCTAACCCAAACCAAACAGCCAGGTCACATTCGCCTCTGCGCTATGTCTGGAGCACAAATAACTCTGGAATGTCATGTTTCATCCTTATTACATGCCTTAGTGCTCCTTAATTCAGTTATTTCTATGTTATTATGTGGTAGTAATTGTGCAAAAGCTGCTTTATTTGCACGTGCACTTTCTCAAAGAGCTCATTTTCATGACTAGACAGAGTCATTTTAAATTAATGCATAGCTATGAAAATTAGCACATGAATTGCCAGTGCAAATATCAATCTCTCCTCTAACAAATGCCACTGACTGTTCTCGGTGAAGACATGTGGACAAAAAAAAGTAAACAGCAAAAGAAAGAATGAAAAAAAAACATAAACATCTAACAATAACATTTGTATATTCATCAAAAAATAGTACTTAAAACATTGTTGAACGATAGGCCACCACAATTGGCAAAAATGTCCTTTGACCCACCATGATTAAACAAAATCTATTGCAAGAGTCACAAATGAACACATGAATGTATGTAAAGTGTCAGCATAAGCTTCTGAATTCCGAACTTTTACAAATTCTGCCATCCAACAAAGTGGGATATAAATTTAACAAGTTTATACAGAGATAGAGATATACAATGTGGCTGATCCTTGCCCTGTAGGATTAATTACCACACTTCAGATAGTTCAAAATGCAGCTGCTAAAGTGCTTTCTAAAACAAAGAAACATGAACATATTACTCCAGTTCTTTCATCATTGCATTGGCTATTAAATATTGTATAAATGAAAAAATATATTGACTACCTGCAAAGCCCTGAATGGCTTAGCTCCATTTCCAGAATATCAAAATCAACTGTAGGCGGTAGATCTTTCTTATATCTGTCACCTAAACTCTGGAACAGCCTTTCTAACACAGTTCGGGAGGCAGACACACTCTGTCAGTTTAAAACTAGATTAAAGACACATCTCTTTGCATTAGCATACACATAAAACAAAAATATATTTGTCTATTTCTCCTTATCTCGAAGTCTCCATAATCCTAGACCAGGCTGTATCCTGGCTGTATCCTGTATGTACTCCTGCATTCACACACATACACTACGGCCAATTTAGCTTATTAAATTCACCTATAACGCTATAGTCTTTGGAATGTGGGGGAAACCGGAGCACCCTGAGGAAACCCACGCCAACATGGGGAAAATAGCAAACTCCACACAGAAATGACAACTGACCCAACCGAGGCTCGAATCAGCAAACTTCTTGCTGTGAGGCGATCGTGCTACCCACTGCGCCATCGTGACATAGACATTATACTTAGTACTCAAACCATTGCTGTATTGTTTTGCCTTTGATTTTTTCCCCTTAAGTGTTCTAAAGTTGGTCTTTAAAAGGTTCAATTTAGTCTCATAAAACCTACAGAAACCCTTCCATGAACTGTAGGTAGGAGTTTAGTATTGTATACAGCTTCAGTGATTGTAAAAAGAGTTTCATAGTGTGATGGATCGACATCAACATGTCGATCCATCATGTCGTCTTTTTATAAGTCTTCCTAGATAAATAGAATGAGTTGTTTTTTCCCAATCAAGCAAAAAAAGCTTTTGTTCAATAAATCAACATCAGTGATCATTGTCATGAGCAATTATCGACAGATTTTTTTTTACTATAGCTTTTTAGCCCTATCCTATAATGATAATCTTTTTTTTAAATGTCTGATTTATATACTGTACAATCATTAACCTACAGTATATGCCACATTATAAAATGTACAGTACCACCAATCCCTGAACAATCCATGCATTCCTGAATCTTAATAAAAATTCAAATGACAAAAGAATAAACATTGTGAGTTTAATATCCTGCATATAACTATAAATAAATTCAATTCATGTTTATTTAACGCTTTCACAATGTGGATTGTGTAAAAGCAGCTTAACATAGAAGTTCTAGTAAATTGAAGATGCGTCAGTCTAGTTAATGCAACCTAACCCTAATCATGTAGTAAACACACATAGTTAATTAAGTTTGTATGTATACTGTAACAAGTAAAATCAAAAGTAAGCCATAAATTATTTTTACGATAAGGTCATAATTGCAGGTTGCAACTTTTACAGTGTAGTTTCGTAAAAAATCCAGGCATCTCTGTAGTTCATTAGAATAACATTCCTTTTATATTTTATGCCAACATAATTAACACAATTATAATTCCTGTTACTAGTAAGCTCTATGACAACTTTCATCTGAAATACCTAATGCCGATAAAATAAAAATACATTTGAACATGTTTTACATTTAAATTTACACATATTAACCCTTTACATTTTATTTTAAGGTTGAATTCTTAGTATTAACAAACTGTAAACTGAGACTTTTAGCTCAATGAATTACTAATTTGCCCTTTATTAATATTTAGTAAGGTAGTAGTTGGTTTTTGATTGGATTAAGGATGTAGAATGAGATCATACTTTTAAGTACTAATAAACAGCCAATATCTTATTAATTAGTTAGGATATAAGGCAATAGTTATTAGTGGGAAGTGATACTTAAACTAACGTGTTACCCACTTTACAATATGGTACACATAATGTAGTTAATGTCAGTTAATGTATTTATTTACTATCATGAACAAACAATGATCAATGCTGGTACAACATAGTTCAACATTTACTTATGCAATAATAAAACACAGCTTCATGCTTGTTAACATTAATACACAATGAGTTAACAAGAACTAAAAAAATTGCTGTATTTTCAGCTGTATGTTAACAAAGAATAATAAATAATACTAATAGCAATTATACATTTAATAATAAATGTATTTTTCATTGTTTTTCATGTTAAATACATTAACTAACATTAATCATGTGTTTAATTTTTTATGTCTTTTTAGGTGAATATTCCAAAAAATGTTTGATAAAAAATGCACAACATTCTAGTTTGAAGACACAATACCCCTACACAATAACCCTAATCAGAGAATTGAAGACCGTCTGCAGATTGGTGTCAGATCAATATTTTGTTTGAGCCTCATTGCCGCTGTGTTTACTTTGGCTAGTGCTGCCTTCACGCCAAGCCTCTGCTCTTTGTTTGAACATGTGACTCTGTAATAATGGCAGGTAAGAACTAATAGGCACTGCAATATCTGCAGTTTGACCCCATGTGGCTTTTCCTAATTGATCCATAGATTAGCATCAGACTCATCAGTTTGAGGATGATCTGGCCTACTCATCGCTCAAGCTTTTCTTTGCCTCATCAAGCAGTTTGTGAAAGGGCAAAAGGAATGGCTTGTTCCCACTTAATTCCTAAAAATCCAGCATATGCTTAAAATGAAGGGCAGAGAAGGACAATATGTGGTTCTTCGTGTTGCCTTGTTTAAATGGGTCTTAAAGGGATAGTAGTTCACCCAAAAAAAGTTTATTTACTCACCATTTACTCACCCTCATACCTTTACGAGTTTCTTTTTTGACATTTTGAAGAATTTTAGAAACATGTTAACGTTTTGATCCAAATATTCAATTTAAACCTATGCACAAAACTAGAATATTGCATTAACGTTTTGTGAATAAAGCAAGGTTTCCTTTCAATGAGTCAAATTGTTACATCCTAATAAACAAATGGCAAATATTAAATTATTTTAAAATTAATTCTTCTGCTTTAGACACTGTTGACCTTCTTCTTGTATAGTACATAACTTGCACCTTGGAAGACAAAATGTTATGAACGAGCAGTGCCTTTTGGAGGTGTGAGACTTTCAGCACAAATCTGGCAAGTAAACATACCAAACTACTTTTTTGATGACTGACATTTTTATGACTTAGGCATTTTAGAATGTCCAATTTAACTTTGTTTAGTTTATTCAATTTACCTGTACCGCATGTCTTTGGACTGTGGGGGAATCCGGAGCACCTAGAGGAAACCCACGTGAACACGTGGAGAACATGCAAACTCAACACAGAAATGCCAACTGGCCCAGCCGAAACTTGAACCAGCGACCTTCTTGCTGTTAGGTGACAGTGCTAACTAGGGACATCCCGATCAGGTTTTTTTGCCCTCGAGTCCAAGTCATTTATTTCTGAGTATCTACCAATACCGAAACCCGATCCGATACTTCTATAAGACATAAAAAAAAGAATAAAGAAGAGCTAAAACAAATAGAACCTTGACTTAAAATACCCGTCAGGCAATCGCAAGTTTACATATTGTATCTCACAGTTTGCTATGGCAATGTTGTTGTCATCAACTTTATAATACCTCCAGACTGCAGACACTCGCACTTTCTGCTTCAAGCTGCTTCCATGTTCTACTTTGCTGACATTTAGCATCTCTGCAACAAAGTAATGTCATGCCACACGCGTCTGTGCCATCACATAACTATAGATGTGTTAAAAAAATGAGAGCATATAAATGAAGAGTTCATATGCAAAAGCCACTAAACGTCACTTTTGCCAAAAATGAGATAATGACATTAAGCGAATGCTTTAGGCACGTAGTACGTTCAACATGTTTTTTTGCTTCAAATTATCTAAATTGCAGCGTCAGCACATTCAGAAATAACAGTTTGTTTGCAAAAGCCTCCAAATGCCACTTCGTCACCTTAGAATTATAAGGTTCTATCGGATTTTTTTGTAAAACTGAGTTATTCACATATTCTTATTAAATGCTAACTTATTTACATTATAGGATGTTTTTTATAAGTTGTTTACATTTTAAGACTTTTTATTTAAAAACAAAAACAGTTTATCTACAAATTTGAACTCTAGCTTGGCTCTATAAGGTTCTTTCTGTGAGCCAATCAGCATTTTTAATGCACTAACGAGGACCAATCATAATCAGCTTTCTTTGTCATTTCACCAGTCTGCTCCATTGACAGCAGGAAAGACCAGAAAGACAAAATCAGAGTCGGCTAAATAATGCCGCACCACACAAAATTGAGATGTGTGTAAATGTGATGATTTAGAAAAAGAAAACAATCTGAAAAAGAAACAAATATAAAAAAAATGTCTATATAAATGTAAAATATTTATATTTGTGTGTATATGGTAAGTAAAACATTTTTCAGTGTTTATTAAGCTCATTTGCTCATCGTCTGTTTTCTTTTAACGTCTTTAAATTTAATATTAAACCTTGAAGGGCAAATACTAAAAAATGTATTCATAGGGCATATAATTCAATAAATATTATTCAATAGTTCATATAAAGCAAAACATTTAATAAATATTAACATATTATTTAGATAAAATGAACATATTCACTGGACAAAATATTTAGCACAGCCTTGTATGCTTAATTTGAACAAGAAAAAACTATTCATACTAAAACATTAAATAACAAAACAGCAAAAATTTTACTTTATCAAGCATCAACATATTGTTACAAATTATATATTTTTTGAGTGTATTTCTTGAAAAGTAATGCTTTAATGAATGATCTGCCAGGTAGTACCTTATAATTCTAAGTGGAAAATGACTTTTCAAAATTAAAAGGTTTTATCTGCATTTACTGTGTGCTTTTTACTCCAATTTGCAAATGTAAGAGAACTTTGATCATTTACATTCAGAGTACATTTAGGGTCTCTGTCATGTTAATGTATGAAATAGAACTGTTACACACATATTGTTTGCTTTATGGAATGCAAAAACTTTGAAGCTCAACATCTCAAAATCATTTAGAATGCAGATAGAACCTTATAATTCCAAGGTGACAACTTGCATTTGACATCAAAAGCCGCTATATCCCGAGAACCAATCAGTAGCTGTGAATCGAATCATATGTTTTCAATGTAGCAGCGTGCTAATACGCCGGCTCTATGAGGAGTATGTTTTATTCGACTTTCGGTTTAGATTTTAAAAGATGGAGTTTGATAAACTGGATGAGACTATCCGACTGTCACTGAATGGCAAATAAAAACGTCTCTTACCTGAAAACTCTGTGCATTATAAGAAAAGAAAACAGACTGTACAGTCGAAAGTGTAGCATGCATTCATAACGTGCTTTTGCGCAGTGATGCTACTGTGAATGAGTCTGATTTACTTTACATTAAATGCCAACATGGTTTCACGAAAGATGAAGTTAAGATGCCTTTCTTTTATCTCACATGGATGCTATGAGGATAAACAGGAGACAAAAAAGAGATCAAGACCTTGAGTATGGTGAGAATAAATGAATGAATGACAGCTTCTAAAAGTGTCTGAGTGACATCCCCTTTTGCCCAGTAGGCCTACCCTGTGTTTTATTTGCTAATGTAAGCTATTTTTAAAATATAAATATAATGTATAAAACTCTACATTATTTATATTGCTTCATATTATACCTATTATAAGCAATTTATATTAATGGACAATGCACAGATATCGATGTTTCACAATGTTTTTACACTATATTATTTGAATCTAATGTTTACATTGCTCTACTTTAAATCTAACACTGTCTTGTGCCAATAGGTGGATTTAGAGGTTTTTGCAAAAAAAAAAAGCACAAGTGGATTTAGTTGGATTTAGCTTTTAACGCAAAAGAAAATCTACCTTGTTAAAAACCAAAGAATTGTCTAAAGTGACATTTTTGAAGAAAA
>CAIGQZ010032543.1:425426-435475 GCA_903798205.1 Danio tinwini
TGCCTAATTACCCTAACTTGCCTAGTTAACCCAATTAACCTAGTTAAGTCTTTATATTACTGAGCTGAATGTTAGTATCTTAAAAAATATATTGTAAATATTATGTACTGTCATCATGGCAAAGATAAAAGAAATCAGTTATTAGAAATTAAATAAACTATTATGTTTAAACAGAAACTGGGGAAAATATATATAAAGAGGGGCTAATAATTCTGACTTCAACTAGTAGTTATCTCAGAAATGCATTATTATAAGCTAGAATTTATTAAAACTAGTAGACACAATTAAATAGTTTTAAACCTAAAACTTAAAGTCTGTATGTCTGTCAAAATATCTCCCTGGGGTGCCTAGCTTTTCTTCCAATGTGTTGCAGTCTGTTCCGTCTGTCATTGTGTCTGTTAGCTGTAGACTCTCATAACTTTCCTTGACACATGCAGTCACAAAGCCAGCAATGAGTCCATCTCTCCAGGGTTATGGCTGGCAGGAATCAGTGCCTGCTGCTCTCAGTGCCACACAGTGCCTGGCACGATGATAGCAAACTACAGCAACTAAATTTGTATTGCATACCAAACATTTTGTTTTATTTTTTTTGTCATATTTTAACTTTCCAAAAACTTAAACAGACTTAGAGGCTTACAATAGGCTGTTTTGGGGACTAATTTGTATATATATATATATATATATATATATATATATATATATACTAAGGAATACTTTTAACATTGAAATAAAAGTAGAACTATAAAGTAGAAAATCTGAAATTAATGGCTAGTCAAATATATTAAAAATAATCATTCATTTAATGTAAAAAAATAACAACATTGTGGTGACATATTTCAAAGGTCTATATTAACTGTGTCCATTTTTCTTTATTGTGCTTACAAATAAAATACATAAAGAGTTTGTGTATTTAATTCATTTAAACATTGCCTAAGATATAAGCAAATACTCAGTGTTTTGGTATTCTTTACTCTGCAAACATGTCTTTTAATAGATTAAGTCAGACAAAGTTATCAAAGCAAACCAGCTCAGTGACTGACAAGTGTGTGTGACGTTATTTTCTTTCCCTCTGCCCTGCACTCTGTGGATCTAGTTCATTGTGAGTCTGTCAATGGCCTGTCAAGGTGTTGTTAGGAAGGAGCTCTATTATTTTCCCCTCTTAAAGAAACACCATTTTAACCTGAGAAAGTCAACCACCCCAACAGAGGGTCATTGAGAAAAATTTGACCCTTGGGGCAAGGCCTTGGAAATTCACTTAAAGACACATTTATCAAACATCAAATGTGTCGCCAAACATTTGAAGGTGGTCATGGAGAGAATGTTATGCCATCAAACAGACATAAATATAAACTAATCCTGAAGAAAAACTTTTAGATCTGTGCACTATTTTGTTTGGAAAAAGTTAATGATTTAATCTAAAAAGTCTTTGAAAGCTTTTTTATATGCTTGCAAACATTCAATCTTACAAAGTAAACACTCTGTTTCCTAAAGAGGTTTTACAGTGATGCTATAGAGGCATTATTTTTTTTTTACCCCAAATAAACTTTCAGTGAACACCTTTTAAAGAAATGATTTTCTTAATGTTGTGAAGCACACTTAAGAACATTTTGTACAGTGAATGTTCCATTCATGTTTAACATTCTCCATGGAACCATCAATAAAATAAAGAACCCTTATTTTTAAGAGTGTAGTCCATTTAAGAGCATGTTTTGTAGTGATGACATTCAAGAACCATGGGTTCTCAAAGAACATTACTGTAAACAGTTTAATACTTAGTGTTAAGAACAGTAAAATTATTTCCAAAATCTTTTTCCACTGTAAAGAACCTTTTGTAGAAATTTTGGGATTTTGTGTGTCCTTTATGGAGCACTGTAAAACAAATGTTTAATTTTACTGTATTTTTTTTTTTACTCAAGTGGTTTCAAACCATTATGAGTTTCCCTTTTCTGTTTAACATAAAAGAAGCTATTTTAAATAATGGAAATACAATAAACCGTTTGAAATTGAACTTTAGAACTAAACACATATAAGTGATTCAGCATCTACATTTAATGATGTTAAAGAGGGTTAACATGTATTAAACATATTATAAACCTTACCGTTTTGTGAGTGAGTGCATATTCTGTACTTCTGAAGGGCTGTATTTACATTTCTGTTGTGTTTCGTCTGGTGCAAACAGCCAAATTGCTCATCACTGCGTATCTCGTCACAAAGTGTGTTGTTAGGACACGCGGTTATAATGTAACTTGCTCACCTAATGTTTACGTTCGTAATATTTATATAATTTGCTAATTAATAACCTCATGTGGAACTGAATCTGTCTTATTTCGACATCTGATTTTCGAGGTCACATTTTCGGTCACGGACGCATGCTTTCAGAGCCTTTCTGAATGAATGTATGAAACTCTCTGTTTTCCAACAAGGCAACCCGGGGTGCTGAATTATAATTGGCTAAACTGGCATTGTGCAGGTTAAATTTACCTAAACGAAGACAGCGTTCTGGGACGGAAAAAAACATTTTCAAAGCAGAATATCTGACTTCAGCATTGATTTCAGTTAAACAAGTATGTTCACTTAGGATGTTTCTTAAATATCTGCACACATATTATGGTATTTTTATGCTTTAGACGAGTCAAAAACTCACATATAGCACCTTTAAGAAAGAATTAGCTTCACCTTAGAATGGAATCCTGGATAGTGACATAAAATGTGATACTGCAAAGAATATGAATGTTCTTAAACCATTATTTTACCAGGACCTCAATTCAACTGGGCTTATTTTAGTGGTTATTTGGTTTAAGCTGAACCTCAAAATATCACACACCAGTGCACAAGTTCTTAAGAACAACACACATCTGCAGTATACAGGTGTGTTAATGACTTATTAATCCAACTGTAAATCCCTGATATTGGAAGGTTGCAGGTGTTTGGCATTACATACCGATTCACTAAAGTCTAAATAGTGTCTTGGAATTCTGCCATTTGTGTTGAACAAAAGCAACATCCTTTAAAAATCCTGAACATCTGTTGGGTGAATTAAGGTAGTCATGCATGTCTTGTATTGCAGTAACATTAATAGGCTAAACGCTGGGCATCTGAATTACTAGAGACATTCCCGTTAGCAACTGCACACACACATCCAAGCTGATGCAACAATAGAAAGAACAACAAAGTCTGATTAAGGAAACCACATCTAAACCATGCCATGGCAATGCACCTGGCAAGCCACATTCCCATCAATCTCACAATGCAATTCAATGAGACTGTAAAAGTAAAAACAAACATATTGTTTGGTTCCTTTAAAGATGAAAGTTCAAATGAAAGCATAATGTAAATACAAAAATTATATTTCTGTTAGTTCGTAATACTGTTAATGTTAAATCTTTCTCAAACCAATCTAAAAATAAAAAAATATGCTGGGTTGAATCAACCACACATTGAATAAATTATTTAATATGAACAAGTTTTTTTGTATTACAATATTTTTAACTTAACAACAACTTAAATTCTGTCATCATTAACTTATCCAACATGTTTGAGATTCTTTCTTATGCTGAACACCAAATAAAGGTATTCAGAAAGAAATGTTGAAAACCAGTATGCATTAACGTTCATATTTTCCTACTATGCCAGTGGCGACCGGTTTCCAACATTCAGCAAAATGTACATGTGTACAATTATGTAAACTATCCCTTTAAATTTAGGTTGAAACAAGGCCAATTAGCACCATTTTTTTATGAATTATGCAATTATAGAAAAAGCACAGTACACTGTTCTAAAGTTAAATTTTTTTATGCGGACTCAGGGTGTTGAAACCTAGTACAATAGTACTATTCTATTGTGCAAGTACTTAGTACAATGAAACAACCAGTGAGAATCTACAGAGAACTTGATTTATTTTAGCTTAATTTAATATTAAAAAGTTACTGTGTAACATTTTTCATCTATGAAAATAGCTCCTACCATGCAAAATCAATCTTTGTAAGCTGTTTGGAAAGATGTGTGTAATGGTATACATATAATTTTTTATGTTAAAATTAAATCAGGATTCAAATTCCAGCGATTTTGAGGCCTACCGCACCGTGACAGAGCAATGCAGTTTTCCCCACCCACCAAATTTGTTCAATTCCATTCGTCCTTATTTCTATATCGCTTTTACAATGTGGAGTGTATCAAAGCAGCTTAACATAGAGGTTCTAGTAAATTGAAACTGCAATAAGTTTAGTTCTGTGTAAATTTCACTGCTAAAAGTCCAAACATTTAAGAGCAAATCCATCGATGAGCAGCTCCACAAGTCCCAAACCAAGCAAGCCAGTAGACTTCATCAATTGACAAAAGTGAAGGAAAAAAACTCCTTGAGAGTAACCAGGCTCAGTTGGGCATGACCAAACTTCTTGTACAAAGCTGGAGTCTAGGCACCGGAGACGGGAGAATGCTGGATGTCCATCATAGAGAAGCTGCAGAGTAGGTCACCAGCAGGTGTTCTGGCTGGCCTACGAGATCAATGCGAAGACTCATCTGTCACTGAGGTCTTTCAGGAATCAGTCTACTAGGTGACCATCAATCATTTTCTTAGAGGATGACAAGCTGACAAAACATTGCAGCAACTCTGATACAGGTTTTATTTATGAAGAAAATTAAAAAAGCACTGCGTGTTTGTGTAAGATAATTAGCCTACCGAAATGTGTATATTCCATACAAAATATGCATCACTCCTCAATTGGAAACAACAAGCTTGCAAGCAGAAAAGATGCGATATGTGTACAGCCGCCATCAATTACGATCTCCAGCAGTTGATGTTTTTTGCACAGACATGCTGGATTCACCTGATTTGTTGACAAATGAGTTGCAGATCTATTCCTTGAAAATAGCTTGTGAGTTAAATTTTTGTGCTCAGATGATTGAAATGTAACCAAGAGAACACGGTCATTTTTCAAAATAAATGATTTTTTAAAAATAAAAGATCATTCAGATAATAAATAAAACAGAAATAATTATTGATTTCTTGTGTGGCCTGGTACCAATTGATCCATGGATCGGTACCGGTCTGCTTTAGAGGATTTGGATTTCAAAGCATTTGAGTTTTATGTGTATGCTAATGCAAAGAGATGTTTTTAATCTAGTTTTAAGAGTGTGTCTGCCTCCCGAACTGTGTTCAGGCTGTTCCAGAGTTTAAGCGCCAGATATGAGAAAGATCTACCGCCTACAATTGATTTTGATATTCTGGGAATAATTAATTGTAAGTAATTGAGCTTACTGGACATAAGGAGCTGTAATACATCAGGAGCTCCCTCAAATACTGGGAAGCTAAGCCATTCAGGACTCTAGCAGCTGCATTTTAAACCAACTGAAGTTTGTTAATTAGGCCAACAAGGCAACCACCTAGTAATGCATTACACCTAGCAAAGCATGAATAAACGTTTCCGCTTTAGACATTGACAGCCATGTAACACAATGTTTCACTATTATCACTTATTAATATGTCCACAAGGCAGGAATGGCAAAGAAACTGCGATTAAAATATCTGTTCTAATATGTGGTCAACTGCACAGTTTTTACACTTTCTTAAATTAGTGCATGTTTTTAATAAGATAAGACAGTAAAACTGCTATTTAATTTATCACTGCTGGACTCACCATAGCTGCAAAGTGTCAGTACAACTATAACGTGTAATTTATTTTGCACAGTAACATAATGAAGCTCCATACAGCAGCATACTATATAGTATTTACATTCACATTTGCCATATGTAAAACTGTACAAAATATTAAAATGTGTGTGTACAGCAAGCTTTTTAATGCATTTGTGTGTGGCTCATTTATAGATGCAGAAAGGCTGAAAAAACACCAAAACAATTACTGTAAACCAAATATGTGTTCTGAATTTTCTGGTTGACTTTTACTGTGGCATTTGTGAGTGGATCCCTGCTTCATCAACGTATGAGTTGCTTTCTGTGTCTGAAATTTTGTTGTGTTTAAGTGACATCTGAAGCTGGAGAAATGGACATGAGCGGAACCAGCTCATCCTCAAAACAGCTACTATTCCCTCTAACCCAAAGATTTTCAAGACTGTATCATAAATAATGTGATATTTTGAACTTGCATTATAAATTGAAACTATACAGACACATTCTGGAGACATCAAATACTTATTTTACATCTTGTAAAAAGAGGTACATTTGGAGCCCTTTTAAATTTTAACATAATCAATATACAAAACCTGATATAGCCTATAGTCCAGCCACTCCATTTTGCATTGTAAAGCACATTATTTTATACTGCACGTTGGATATTGTGAAAATATTTTGTGTCTTATATTTATTTATATTCTGCACTTTAGGTGAGCCCTTCTTTATTTCTTTGTTTGAACTATTTAATAGACGGCAGCTTAAAATGTGGAGAAGACGATTCCCTGAATTTTAATTACATGTAAAATAAAGACATTATGTTGTAATGTAAATGTGTTTTCTGGAAGCGCCCAAAAACATATACAATCTAACAGGCAGAATACAAGTGTTTTTATTAAGTTAATTGTAGTTTCAAGTTATGTTTTAGTATTGGTAATCTCCCACGTTGTCACACACAAACTTTGTAATTGTCCCACATTTAGTTTGTTTGGTGATGGACATGCTAGAAGTTGGTGTACTGCTGCAAATTGCATCCCTGCGAGAGTATATCTCAACTCATTTCCCAGAAATTAATTTTTTATTTTTTGTGGGGATGATGGGGTACAATTTGAAGGACAATTGACTTGGATCAGGTAGGTATTTCAAGGATCATTTTTGGGAATAAAAAGCACAATATTCACTACAATTCCAAGTAACTGCTATATTTATTTCCAAAAGAGGTGGAAGTATTGTTTCCCCTATGCTGACTCCACCCATAAGCCGTGCCCTCAGCTATGAAGTGACACCGACCAAGTCTATATCCATTAGAAGTCAGGGCTTGTCATACAGTTCACCTAGCAAACTACTGACCTTATCCCTTCTCTAAAACAAACCAACAGTGTTTTCAGACACAAACATGAAAAAAATGTACTGTGACCACATAGTTTTTCTTGATTTTATATTGCTTTTATCTCATTTGTAGAACCATGCTTCTCAAACCCAAGCACTCTGCATCACACATACAACACAGTACAAAGTGAGCAACCAAGCAAACTGACCAGGTCAGAAAAAAAGTCTATATAGCAATAGATGAGGCATAGTTAGATGAGTTAGATGAGGTATTTATTTGGTGTTGTGCATAGAACAGCACACAATAAATCATTTATTTGATTCATTTATTTCAGTTACAAAAAATTTAATTTAATTTAATTGATCTTTATTTCTATTGCACTTTTACAACATAGTTTGTGTCAAAGCAGCTTAACATAATAGTTCTAGTAAATTGCAAACTGTGTCAGTCCAGTTTTCAGAGTAAAAGTTCAGTTTAGTTCAGTTCAGTGTGGTTGAATGTTCATTGCTGAAAGTCTAAACACTGAAGAGCAAATCCATTGATGCGCAGCTCCACAAGTCCCAAATTAAGCAAGCCAGTGGCGACAAAAAATCTACAACTTTATGTTTTTTTATGTCAATGGAAGATGATTTTAGTATACAGGATGATTTAATCATGGTATTTACTAGCAGGGGTTTACTGGAACATGCTAATCAGCCCAACCATGAGCCTTTGGATGGGTTCATTTATGTTTGCATTAATTTCACTAAACCAAACTGAGCAATGACAATATTTTAGCCACAAGTTATAGGAAATACTCCAATAATACATTACTATATATCACAATGGGGAGACACTCTTTCTCTAGATTCTTATTGTCTCTGTGAGTATATGCTGCAAATGAAACCTGCTATTAATTAACTATTGATTTATTTAAAAATCATGTCTAAAGTCTAAAATTCTCCTGAAATATTCTAGGCCTGGCATGTTACACTTTAATCAGTTAATTAACCATTTAGTCCCAGCTCAGTTTTTTTTTTTTTTTTTTTTGGCTGTTGACCACATTGATGGGGAAGGCACAAGGCAAGTTTAGAGTGCAGTATGCCTTGTGCAGTTTTCATATTGTATTGTCAAATTGTATTTTTTTTATAAACCCTTATAAGTAAAGCACTACCAACGGCCTCTTCTTGTAGCACCATCTGCAAAGGCTTAAACATGTATTATCAGAGGCACGCAATATGGAAATAGATATTGATTTCATGAATACTATTTTTCACTGGTTACAATGGTTACAATTATGACAGATCCTTTTAAAAAGAGAATACTGAATGGAATAAATTTACATCTCAGCCCAAGTCTTCACTTAAATGGTTTTTGAAAACGTTTTACGTTAACGTATAATACAGACGTTACAGCTTATTTGACTGCTAATTTGTTTGGGCGATAGTTAAGAGATGTATGTAAACGACCGTTTATGTTCATTTATTAGCAACCTAGCGAGGCTCATTTGTGCAGAGTTCTCACCACCTGATTGGCTGACCAGATACTCCAACGACAACGCAAATGGCAGGCACAAACTAGCCACACACAGTGGACTCAGTGGATCCGGTGTTATTTAGTTCCTGTGTTGTTAAATGTTCCTGTTTTTAAGTACCCTGCATCAACTTATTCAAATTCATAGGCTTAGGTTTGTGTGTCATGTCTTACTGTATTTTTGTTGCTAAGCATTTTTAATCAAACTATTGTAGGTAATCAGTTGTGTTTATATCTTAATGGACCATCTGCTGTTGAATTAGTTTTTCTATTTATACAAATGGTCCGCAGAATGCTTTTTGTCTTTAAAGAAATGTGTTAATATTCATAAAAAATACATTTTGAGTTTTAATATTAGAAGCTATAACAGGTTATTAATAACAGGTTATTATTTTGTGATTTCTGAAGATTTTCATTCTAAAAGAACAAACAAACTTTCACGCAAATCAAGATAAATAATAATAAAAAAAAGATTTCAATGCTTTTTCATTTCTCAGTGAATAAACACTGAAGTCCTATCTTCTAAGCTCAGATAAAAAAGTACATCAGAGTGCAGAGTATATAAACATTGTTAAATGTCACCCTGGACCACAAAACCATTCACGTATTTGCGTGACAATATCAAAACTAACATTGCATATAGTCAAAATTATAAATTGTTTCTTTTATACTATAAAAAAGGATATTAAATAAAGGTCATGTTCCATGAAGACATTTAGTAAATTTCCTACAGTAAATATATCAAAACTTAATTTGTGATTAGTAAGATGCATTGCTAAGAGCTTAATATGAACAATTTTAAAGGTGATTTGTTTTCAGTATTTAGAATTTTTTGAACCCTCTGGGTCCAGATTTTCAAATAGTTGTATCTCGCTCAAACAATGACCTATCCAAACAGACCATACATAAATGGAAATCTTATTTATTCAGTGATTAGTGATGTATAAAAACATTGACCCATATTACAGTTTTTTTTTCTGGTTCAGGCCCACAAATTATCTACTGAAGCATCTTGATAAATGCATGCTAAGACAAGCTTTCAGAGTCAAAATAACCATCATCATAATCAAGAACCACACATTTTTACCGTGGCAATCAAATAACCAATTTATATGTATATATTGTATATCTATATATGAATCAGCCCTTTCCAGTCTATCAGCCCGCTGTCATAAACAGTGCTGTGCAGCTGGCAGGTGGGAGCAGAAACTCCAGTTTGCTGAGAGCAGAGGAGCTTGTGCGAAAGGTGTTGAAAGGCACTAAAGCTTGGGTGTAAATCCTGGTTCCTCCCTCTCTGCAAACACAGGACCATTGCTTAATGCTCAGAGTGTCATGAACTGAAAAGGGCTCGACCATTGATTAATGAGCACATTCTGGGAACATGAGGAAGAAGGCATCGGTAAAGCTTATTCACAGTTTCAAACCAGGGCTTCAGTGTCAGGCTCAGAGCAGCAGCAATGCTTTGCTCTATCTATCGATCTCAGATCTATCTATCTGTCTGTCTGTCTGTCTGTCTGTCTGTCTGTCTGTCTGTCTGCCTGCCTGCCTGCCTGCCTGCCTGCCTGCCTGCCTGCCTGCCTG
>CAIGQZ010032543.1:450395-465280 GCA_903798205.1 Danio tinwini
CTCGGAAGACTGTGTATTCGATCTATAAAGCGGGGTACATCTCATTGAGTATAGACTGTCATTTTTTGAGGGGGGGGGGGGGGGGGGTGTATTTCAGAGTGTTATTAAGTAGTCAACAAAGACATCAATTACCTGACACTTAACTTTTGGTAAAAAAAAAATCATTCTGGAGGTTTTAATTTGCTGGGTGTTAGCAGATTTTAGGGTAACAGGAGGGTAATTAAGAATTTAAACAATACACTCTCTTTGTTTACAGCTGTACTTATTCCCACTCAAAAAATGACAGTCTATACTCAATGAGATGTTAGATTAGTCACAACACATAGCAAAAGTGTAAGTAGTAAGAGCTTGATACAAGAAAACACTCAGGTACATGGGACTGAGGCTGACATAAATCATGTGAAAAAGTTAGGACACCCTGTGAAATTCCAGTTTTTGATTTCCTACATCTAATCTTTGCTAGCTTTTGAAATTGTGAAAATAAACACAAACAACAGCATATAGCATGGGCAAAAATAAATCAGGTACTGCTAATCAAATGCCTGAACTGATCAAAGTTTAAGCAGTTTGTTGGTCTGGATAATTTAAGTGTGTATATGTGTGTGCACAATGCCTGTCTTACAAAATTGGGTCCTGCAACAAGACAAGCACAAAAGTACATTTACAACAGAACAGCTAAAAAGAAAACAGACAAACAAAAAAAAGGTGTTTAATAGTCCAGTGTTTATGATATTCTCATCCTGATTAAAGTAGTTGAGAGCTGTGCAAAAAAATGTAAAAAAAATATAAATCCCAAACTCCTCCAAAATGTTTTGAGAAGCTCATACAGAAAATGTGGACTTTAAGTCATTACTACTAAAAGTTGATCTACAGGTGGCTGAATCATGTCCTAAGATGTCATTCATGGCTTTTCTATATTAACTTTATTTGTGTTAAATAAAAAATATTAGTGTGAGATGTCATTTGAAATTTTCATTCATTCATTCATTTTCTTTTCTGCTTAGTCCCTTTATTAATTTGGGGTCACCACAACAGAATGAACCGCCAACTTATCCAGCATATGTTTTACGCAGCGGATGCCCTTCCAGCCACAACCCATCACTGGGAAACATCTATGCACACTCATTTACACATATACACTATGGACTATTTAGCCTACCCAACTCACCTCTAGGGCCTGTCTTTGAATTGGGGGGGTAACCCGAGCAAACCCACGCAAACACGGGGAGAACATGCAAACTCCAGACGGAAATGCCAACTGACCCAGCCGAGGCTCGAACCAGTGACCCACTTGCTGTGAGGCAACCGTGCTACCCACAACGCCACCATGACGCCCATATTAAATTTTCATTTTCTAAATTTTAAGACCCATCAAGAACCATAGTTTTTAAAATTATTATTATTAAGTATGTCATGATATGGAAAACAATGGAATTCAATATGATGTTTTTTTCAAATCTTCAAATACAAACAAAATGCATAATCCTTAAGTTCAGTACTGTCTGGCCCAAGGACAAATATGTTGAAGCTGCCAAAAGCTTAATGTTTTTGCAAAAAAGTGTTGTTTTTTTTCCAGCTCAATTTCCAATACAACAAAACCTACATGTTAACACCACAAACCTTGCTATCAATCATTCAATCAACATCAAACATTAAGGCTTTTTTACCTGGGCAATTAATGTATTGTAGCAGGGTCTTATTACCATTATTGCACACAGGGGCAAGTCTTACAACTACTGTAAATATCCTGTCAAAAGGAATCTTAATGCTTTCATCACACGTGTGATGAAAGCACACTGTTAAAAAAAAAAAAAATCACATATAACATCTTGATAGGTGTCCATGGCATTACTGACAAGCTTGATGATTTCATTGTCCTTGTGCAAATGCAGTTACTCAACCACCTAATGACCACTCTCTGTGCTCTAAATTAACATAATCTAAACAATTAACAAAATAATTAAGAAATAACATAATACATTAACATAAACTGACAATTAAAATGTAAAAATGCTTATTTGAAGTTTAATATCATTGGCTTTTGTGTTTTTGTGATTACATACCTTTTTAACCACCTTTTTTTTCCAACAATGCTCCTACAATGCTACATCTGGTCTTTGGCCTGTTTGGATATTGGGACACTATTACTGAAACTATTAACAAGTCAACCTATCTTGGTAAATTTTACTGCCTTACAATGCTCAGTTGTGATGCATAAGCTTCAGAAGCTACTTTTGAGCTTCTGAATGACAATGAAAATGTTTTCTTTTCATTTGTTTTGTGTTTTAGTGGTATAATTTTCTTTTTATTTTATATATTTATTTTTTCAAATTGGCAACCCTGAAGACACCATAACACACTCAGAGTGGAACCTGAGAACTTCCAACAGCTTTACTTATAAATTAAACACAAAAAAAGAGTATTCATCTGGAGCTCCTGCACAGTACTCAAATCTTGTTAAACACTCATACCACCAGTCTTGCACCCTCATGGCTCACACATCACTACCAAACCAACCAAACAATGAAGTATAAATTGGCCTTATTGAGTCAGTATTCATTCAGAAGCTGACACCCCAGTAGTTCAGACAGGGTGTTGTGTTTATACTGTAGGCTTTTTTGTTGTTGTTTTTTAAGGCCATACAATGTTCTGTCATGTTTGGTCATGCAAATAGGAAACCATCTGAAACTGTAATGGGTCTACTTTCATTTTTATATACTATTTTTGTCAACCTCCTTCTGAAATGGGTTACAAAAATATTTACATTTCAGTATATATCTATAGAAAGTTGGAAATTTCTCATTTTAAATATAAAATTTAATTAAAAGATTATTTGGTTATCTAATCTGTGTGACACAATGTCAAACACAATCTCACTAACTACTATGCTAAAAAGTAGCCACATGCCACTTAGTATACATACAGTATGCACAACTGTAATGGGTTCTTTAAAAATACATTCATTCATTTATTCATTCATTCATTCATTCATTCATTCATTCATTCATTTTAATCGGCTTGGTCTCTATTTCAGAGGTCGCCACAGTGGAATGAACGACAATTATTCCAGAATATGTTTTACGCAGCATATGCCCTTCCTGTCGCAACCCAGTATTGGGAAACCCATACACACTCATACACTATAAAATATTTAGTTCATCCAATTCACCTGTACTGCATATCTTTGAACTGTGAGGGAAACCGGAGCACCCGAAGGAAACCCACACAAACACAGTACAATAAAATCTGAAAATTTTCAAATCTGGGAAAACTTTCCCATTATATTTTGTGTTTTCAATAATCTGCTATGATGCTCTTTAATGCCCTTGTGCTAACAGAGATTTTATTTGCAGTTATCGAACATCTAAACTTTATTTAGTCATTAATTTTCTTTTCAGCTTACTGTAGTCCCTTTATTAATCAGGGGTCGCCACAGTGGAATAAACCGGCAACTTATTGAGCATATGTTTTACGGATGCCCTTCCAGCCGCAGCCCACACTTAAATTTTATGTATATAAATGGGCTTAATTCAAAATACTTGGCTTCAATTGATTTTCATATAATGTGTGGATTATGGGGTTGCATTTGAAATGCCTCAGCTGGGTCAGTTGGCATTTCTGTGTGAAATATGCATGTTTTCCGGAATTCACATGGGTTTCCTCCGGGTCTTCTGGTTTCCCCCACAAGTCCAAAGACATGCGGTACAGGTGAATTGGGTAAGCTAAATTGTTCATAGTGTATGTGTGTGAATGAGAATGTATGAGTGTTTCCCAGTGCTGGGTTGCAGCTGGAAGGGCATCCGCTGTGTAAAACATATGCTGGATAAGTTGGTGGTTCATTCCGCTGTGGCGACCCCTGATTAATAAAAGGACTAAGCCGAAAAGAAAATGAATGAATGAATTAATTAATATTGTGTGTTTACTGCCCATTGAGTGTGGTTATGTTGTGTGCTTGTCTGTTTCTCTCCCACTCTTCCTATGTATGTCTCTCTCTGCCTGCTTGCTATGTATAGCTGATTAGGCCCAGGTGGTGCTCATCAGCATGAGTGTGCTGCAGTGACGCACTGCTGGTGGCGGTTCTACTTTTAATGGCACCCTGGGCGGACCACCTCATTAGTGAAAGTAACATCAACATCATATTACATAAACTTCAGTTTTGTCGACTTGCAAAAGTTGCTGCATGCCAACGACTGCACAAAAGGCTGTTACTCTGGTTTCACGGCGCATGAGCAGCGCATATTTTATCTGCGTGTATGTAAACAATCAGGATTCACATAAGTGCATAAGGCATATGCGTCAGATATCTGCGCGTATGCGTCAGATTGCTTTCACCAGCGTTGTTTCAGTTGCACATAGAGAACAACAAACGCGTTACGTGTGCAAAAGGTGCCAAATGTGAATGGCCCCTAATGTAAGATGCCAAATGTGTATGGCCCCTAACGTCTTTATTCTGGTATTGCCATTCTAAATGAACACACTTGCATAAAGTAAATCGTATCTCAATGCTTTTACTAGGGGGCGCTTTTTTATGCACTCTCCCCATGCCGCCACCAGCAAGATGCCACCCTGGGCGATCGCCCATATTGCCCATGCCTAAATCCGCCACTGCGCACTGCTACAAAAGAGCATCAGGTTCACCTCTCCCCTGCTCCAGACTTGTGGTTTTTAGGTACCTTTTGTGTGTTAATCGGTTGTTTACTTTTAAAAGTTTATTGAGCTAGTGAGCACAATTTAACATATGTCTTTTTTGTTAAAGAGCCCCTATTATGGATTTTTGAGAATGACCTTCCATGTAGTGTGTAACACAGCTCTAAGTGAAGTGAAATATCCAGCTAAGGCTTAAATCTGAAAGTGGACAGTGTTTAAAAATATTGATTCATTTATAAAAGAGTCGACTCCTAGTACTTTAAGTGAATCATTTTGATAACGATTCTTTAGCCGCTTTGTCGTGACATCGATACGAAACCTCAGCATTATAGCCCAGCCTTGTGCTGTTCGAGTGCTTCTGGAATCTACACACTTACAACGGAGAATTAATCAGCCTTTTGTTAAGGGAAGGATCAGAAAAGACTACTGACGTAAGGGACTATGTCAGAACATGGAGCAGTGCATCATGGATCAGCTTCTTCCTCTATTTCACAAGTGTAAGTAAGTGGTTAAAATGGTTGCCTCCTTGCTTTTTCTAGCTTGCAAATTATGTATTTAATTGTGTTTTGTTACTTGTAACCACTTGTACTGTATCAGGTTAACTCTTTATATTCTCATATCACGTCTAAAGCCGCGTTAAAAATGCGACGCGTGTCGTTTTGTTTAAGGATTTAAATGCTTCTGAGCCTGCGATCCTCTGCTGTTTGTCATTGCTATGGCCATCGTTAGCTCAGCTGTTCTTACATACTTGCAGCACTCTGATAACACTGGTGAGAACCGAGTACTGGGTTCTATGGGGTTAGTAACTAATGTGAAGTTGTTTCTTTAATATACATTCTTTGTATTCTGTTTTTTAATGTTTCTGTTAAAGAGCCCCTATTATGGGTTTTTGAAAATGACCTTCCATATAGTGTGTAACACAACTCTTAGTGAAATGAAATATCCAGCTAAAGCTTAAATCTGAAAGTGGACAGTTTTTAAAACTATTGATACATCTATAAAAGAGTCGACTCATAGTGGCTTAAATGAATCATCTTGATAACGAATCTTCAGCCGTTTCGGCGTGACGTCATTACGAAACATAATGGTTGCGCGCGCAGACCTGGCAAAATTCAAACCTGCGGCCCCGCCCACTAACACAGCAGCAAGACGCTCATGAAGACGCTGTGCTTACCTGGATATTATTGGAAGTGTGAGGGAAAGGAGTCGTTCAGAAATCTGCACGCTTACAATGGGTGATCTATCACTACACAGCTCATGCATTAGTTTCTGCCTCCATCTTGTAATGGACAGACAAGACACCAGGGGTGCAGGCAAAATAAGGACAAAATATTAGGTACACCGGTAGGCTGCTGAACGCTGGGCTTCGGGCTGGTGAGCAGCACTGAAAAGGCTTGCGGAGGGAGAGCGGGAGCCCGCAGAGATAGCTTGTCAGAGGACAGAGGATGCTACAACCTCCCGGCTGGGGATGTGATCATTTAGAAAAGCAAAGTACAGGTAAGCCCTTAAAACATATAGCAGTTCACGGACGAGGTGCCACAGCAATGATTGCAAATAGAAATGATCTACATGTTTTTTTACTAGTAACCGCGTGTACTGTAAACTCTTTATATTCTCATATTGCGTCTAATGCAACGTTGTAAACGTGACGCGTGCTGCTTTGTTTACAGATTTAAATGCTTTCGTGGGCTCGTTCCACTGCCATTTGTCATTGCTATGGCCACCGTTAGCTGATCCTGCACACATGCAGCGGTCAAGGTTCAGAATAGTTCAGCTTTTGCTGCTGTGTGGATTAAAACTGAATGTATGTCATACTTAACAAGAGCAATATGCTAATGTTTAACTGCACTGCTTTCGGCGCTGAGATGTCTGAATAACACTGTTGAGAACTGGGTACTGTTTACTGTGGTGTTAGTAAGTTTACTTTGAAGCGTGTTTCGAGCGTCCGCTGCGATCAGATCCTATACCAATGTTGGCGGCCTGCGGCCGCGGGCTTGATAGACCACGCTGGCCATTTTACTGTCTCGCATTGAACACTGTCGACCAATGGCAACAGGCTGTCATCTGTCCAATCAGAGCAGATTAGCTTCGCGCTAAGCAGAGGTTTGGGAACAAATGAATCGCTGAACGATTCATATGGGAGTCGCTGGGATAATTAGGTAAAAATAAATGCATATTATAAGACCATGAACGTGTTTTTTGACCTTGCATACATATCAGTGTGTTGGAGACCCATAAAACCGAAATATGACCCGATCAATGTGTAATAGGGGCTCTTTAACGACTTTTATTTTGGTGTTGTGTCCTCTGAGGAGGAGGGTGTGTGTGTGTGTGTGTGTGTGAAGAGCAGGTAGAGTGTGACGGGCTAGGAGACTCGTGTCGATCTCCCCAGTTCTTGGAGTTTTTGCTCAAAAAAATAGTTAGTCGTCTGTATTTACATTCACCCACTGGTGAATTCACCCACTCTGACTACTATATTGTTGATAAGCTGTGCTTAACATTTCACTCTGTCTCGCGCTGAAGGCTGTCAGTGTCGACCAATGGCAACAGGCTGTCATTAGTCCAATCAGCGCAGATTAGCTTCGCGCTAAGAAGGGGTTTAGAAACAAATGAATCGCTGAACAATTCATATGGGAGTCGCTGGGATAATTAAAAATAAATATAAATGTATAGATAGATAAAAATAAATGCATATTATAAGACCATTAAAGTGTTTTTTGACCTTGCATGCATATCAGCCTGTTGTTGGAGACCCTTACAACCAAAATATGACCCTATTTAATAATAGGGGCTCTTTAATTGCCTTGTGTTGTTGAAGTTACAGGCAGTATGTCTGCTTTCTTAGTTATTTAAATATACTATTTGTGTGGTATTTAAAAGGCAATTGTATTGTCTCTTTGTCTGACTTAACTTTTTGATTTACAAAAGGAAGCTGTAGGAGAGGGTGTCATTTTTATTTTTGTTTCTGTATGACTCTGTTTATAAATAGTAAGGGAGTTGAGGAAAGCCTTTGTTGTTTATTTATTTTCTTTTACCTTAACTATCTTAATTAGTACTCCTCCTAAGCTAGTTCCTGTTTTGTTTGTTGTTTTGGTTAATCCTTCTCCTGAAGACGTATGCTTCCCATGTTGTTGAATGAGAACAGAAGAATAAAATATTTAACTTTACTCCTTCTGTAGTTCTTTTACGTTTCTGAAGCAGAGGACTAAAGTGTTCCTCTCAATTTTGTTTAATCTTTACCTTATTCATAAATTAGTTTTTCTTTTACTTAAATTATACATTTTAGTTAGTGGGGTTTGCCATAGGCAAAGTCCACTATTGCTATTCTCCATTCTTCTTATGATTATTATTTTTTTCTTCCACACAGAATTTCGGTGCGTAACTCGTCCGGCAGTTTTTTGCCCCGGATCCTTGAAAGTACGGTCAAATCATGCGGTTTCAACGGGAATGGTATGCTATGACTTGTATAATGGGTCTGGGAATCAAAAACAAAAATCAAAAATCCCATTGACATAACATGGGGACAAACTTTGACACATCATAGCGCTAACAGTGAATTTCTTAGAAATATTGGATTCACAACATCTCGAAAGGGTTGCAGTCTGAGTAAGGACATACCACACAAAGGGGTAAATGTTGCACCCCTGGGGCTCTAGGACATCCCAAAGTTTCCATTGACTTAACATTGCCCCATTGACGTCCATCCATTTCCTAGAACACGGTACAAAACGAAAAACAAAACACATCATAGTGCCAACAGTGAATTTCTTAGAAATATGGGATTCACAACATCTCAAAAGGGTTACAGCCTGGGTAAGAACATAGCCCGAAAGGGGGTAAATGTTGTACCCCTGGGGAGCTAGGACATCCCAAATCTCCCATACACTTAACATTGAGCCGAACTTTGACGAATCACGGCACTAAGTGTGAATTTCATAGAAATATGGGATTCACAACATCTGTAGTAGATTGCAAACTAAGTGAGAACATACCCCTACCCTTATACATACCCTTATAAGTTGTACCCCTGGGGTGCTAGGACGTTCCAAAGTTGTCCCATTGACTTAACATTGCCCATTGACTCCCATTCATTTCCTTGAAGCCCATTCTACCACACAAAACTGACATTACATAGCAGTATTAAGCTGCGGTCACACTGGACTTTTCTCCCCATAGATTTTTATTCATACGCATGCGGATGCGTCAGACCGGAAACACAGGGTCATGCGTCAAGTTTCGCATTTAGCTGCGGTGCAAAGTTCAAGCTTGGTGAACTCTGACCAGCGAAATCGCATCACTTGACTGCGTGAGACCAATCCAGGATCAAAACAGGACCTCTCTGAAGAGAAATTTAAAACATGGAACAATCGCTTGTTTTTTTTAATGCCTAATCATCTTGTTTAATACCGCCCCTTTTCGCAGAGCCGTATGACAGAATTTCGCACACACACAAACTCTAGTGTGACCGCAGCTTTATACAGACTTAGAGGTGGGCTTATCTGACTCGGGCAACCAATCAGCGTCTCATTATAATAATGAAGCTCTCAAGAGACGCCCCCCAAACTATTTAAAGACCACTAATAACTGCCTCATTGACCTGAATTAGGATGGGACATCCCATTGAAATACATTGATCCCATTGACTTCCATTATAAATGTCACACATAAATAACATTACATTGGAGTGTCATACAAACATGGTGGTGGGCTCATTTAACTTAGGCAACCAATCAGAGTTTCAATATGATAATGAGGCACTCTAGCCACACCTAACATGATTAGGATCGATTAGCATCATGCTAGCAACATGCTAATCATGCTAGCATCAAGATAGCAACTCCATTAGCATGTTATTAGCATTATGTTAACACGATTAGCATCATGCTAACTACATGCGAATCATTGTTAGCATCATGCTAGTAACTTGTATTACTATTACTGTTTTGTTTTTTTTTACTTCGGCGCGTATCTCTGATGACTGAGAATCCCTTTTGTTTTCACCTATTAAAAAGGAGTTGCCACAGCATAGTAACCATTGAGAATACCCTAGCAACTACATAAACACATGAATGTTGCCATTTCTCCACAGTTACTGTTATCGGCCAGTACAGTGGTGCATTTTACCCCATTGATTTGCCACGCAAACCCCACTCACATTTTCTTTAGGAAATGTACAATTCTAGTTTACTTTGTTATTTTCCTTCACCAACCTTATGCAAAAAGGAGAAGGAATGTAACAGGGGACACCTATGATCATTTCGGAGAGGTCTTCACTCGCTCAACTGACTGTCCCCCAGTGACAAGCAGCTGCATCGCCCCTGAAAGAACAAGATGTTCTGATTATACCCTCATATACAGTGCTGTACCCTTGCTGGACCAGCTGGGCAGGTGTTGGTCTTTTCTGGTATTTTAATGAAACAATGCAAAAGCTATAGCGTAATGTTTTTTTTATTTACATGAAATGACTTAAATCAGTTAACACGTATTATGAGTGTAGTGCACTGTCTGCTAGCATCCAGAAATATATTTTTGGTGCATCCCTATTAATTTGTCATTATTAGCATGACATGAATTGTCTGCTGAAGAAAGCTGTTGAGCTGTGGAGAGCTGACCTAGTGAGGCACCATTTCCTCAGCTCCTGTATTTATTTTCAATTCAGGATTTATAAGCTTTCATCTGCTGTCGGATGTGCTCACGCTGATTATTTACCTAGAGAAAATATAGCAGTGAAAAATTTATGTGTGCGTGTAGTGAGTTCTGTCTGTCTGACCCCATGGTCACTGGCAGAATGAGAAAACCGGGTCGTGGTGTTGTGAGATGAGGTCAGCGTTTGAGGCAATGAGGAGAATCCTCTGATCCCCACTTCTGACTTCACCTCTACACCTCTATTAGCCCTCTAGAGCACATATTACTCATGACATAAGCAGATGCTCTCGTGCATGAATTATTTGTATGGATTGGACAGAAAAAGACTTTGTCCTGCAGATGGCAGTACAACATGCAAATTTTAATCCACTAATGTAATTAGTATTAGTGACAAGGAAACAGATGGTAACAGTTTCACTTTAGTAATTTCAAGTACATTTAAAGAAATAACAAAGAAACAAAAACATTATTAGTCGAGGTTTAATTTTTAAAAAGACAGAAATACTTTCAGTCAAACTTTATTTTAAGTTATAATTATCACTTTTTTATCATCTTTTGTAAGCTGTTTGAGCAGAACTGTATGTAATGTAGTGTGTCCACTGTCATATTGGAGTGGTATAAACCCAACCCAAGTCTCTTTTTTTAATTTCCTTATGTTAAAATAGGACCCATATTCCAGTGATATTGAGGCCCACCACAACGTGACGTAAAAGTGAAGTTTTCCCTGCCCACCGAATTGATTGACAAACGCCATGTTTCTATAATAACATGTATACACATGTCCACAGAACCTTTTTTAATAACACTTTAAAATAACTACACACCATGAACCATTTATTAAGCATTAGCAAATAGTGAATTCAGTAAAAGTTAAGCATTAACTCTACATTTATAGATATTAGTAAGCAGTTTATAACTGCAGCTACAAACGCTGTATTATTGACTTAAAAGCACATGTGTAATGTGCTTAATATTTGTGTTTTCATGCTTTGTTAATGATAAATTTTTCATTACTAAATTAAGTATTGCATTATTTACAAACCAGTCATTTAAGCATAGTTGGTATTTTTTAAAGATCATTCAGAATGAGTTAGTAAATGATTAATACACTATTCAAATTAACATTTATAATGCATTTTATTCAGACATATACTAATAGTTAATATGTATGTTAATAAATGCTTTATTAACTCAACTGTATCCAGTTTTCTGACCTAATCTAAAGTTAGGACTATTTATGCTTTATAAATCCCTTATAAATGACAATTAAAGGCTCAGTTAAATTCTAAACAGGAAAAAATAAAATAAACGACTTTAATCATTTCTATTCATTTGAAGATACACAAATGAAACTATCACATGAAAAATAAATATTTGCAACCTTAACTAAAATAAATTACTGTGCAGTTGAAACACCGCTAAATAACATTGAAATGTTCCATCTTAATATATTGTTGTTATTATATTGGTGTTGTTTTATCCAATTTTATGTTGTATTTTGACACTCCTGTTATTCACTGTTTAAACTGTACAGTAATTTTATTTTTTAGATAGAATTGCAAAGATTGTTAATTTGATAGAGCCTTTAATTGTCATTTATAAGGGATTTACAAAGCATAAATAGTCCTCACTTTAGATTAGATCACAAAACTGCATGAAGTTGTGTTATTAAGCATTTATTTACATAAATAGTAACCATTACTATATGCCTGAATAATGAGATATATAAACATTGATTTCAATAGTTTATTAATCATTTACTAGCTCATTCTGAATGATCTTAAAAACCACCAACTACTCTTAAATACAAATGGTCAGTCATAAATTATGAAAGTACAATTATTAAGCACATTATAAATGTGCGTGTAAATCAAGAATACAGTATTTGTGACTAAAGTTATAAACTGCTTAACATCTATTAATGTAGCGTTAATGCTTAACAGATAATGAATTCACTGTACAGTATGCTAATGCTTAATAAATGATTCATAGTGTGTACAGTAGTTAATATAAAGTGTTACCCATTTTTTTTAATAAACTGGGATTAAAATATATGTTACAACTCTCTGTGACTTTTTTAAGTTTTATAAGTTTAAAACGTTTTTAAAACAGAGCATGTTTGTAATAAAGACAGTAAAATCCCTATGTAATTTTTAACCGCTATAATCACCACTGCAGCATGGTGTCAGTAAACACTAATATGTCTATGTGTGTGTACTGAAAATGGCATTTGTGTGAGACTTATCATTTCAGAAAGGCTTGAATAAACTTTACCACAAATACATGAAATAAACTTTGATGGTATTTTTGACTATTAAGCTGTATTTCAGCTTCATCCAAGTCTGTCTCTGTCACTATACTGTTTATCTGGCATAAAACAGGCAAGCAAGATGCAAAAAAGTTAATAGTGAGAACTGGTACTTAAGTGTTCTTAAGTGAAATATAGACCATTTTGAGGGATATAAACAATAACAATGGTCCCAACGTATTTCCTATTTTACATTTTTTATTTCAATAGCTTCCGAGAATCTAAAAAGAGCCACATATTGATAAATAATGTAATAATAGCTGTTTTAATATGAAGTTATAATTGAATTGCCTCTTGTTGAAATTGTCTGATAACAAATGTTCCAACGCAATCTTACGGCAATTCGTAACTTTTTGATTTAGTGGCTAATTCGTATGAATTCGTACAATCTAATTCGTACAAATTAGTACGATTTGCTTATTACCCAATGACGGTTGGGGTTAGGGGTGGGGTTAGGTGCCACGTCTCCTTTTTAAAACTGCATATTTTCGTATGACTGAACTAATACGAATTCGTACGAATTAGCCACTAAACTGACAAAACGTAAAATACTTAGGTTTCCTCGTCAGATCAGGCTGAATGTTCACGGGCCAATGACATCGCCACATTGAAACGGTCTATAGTGTTACAATACTTTCTTGTAAATGCACTCTATGTATTTATGTATGTATTTATTTCCACTGGAGACCAAACACTTTCATTTATGTTCCTTTAACTCTGATGTTGGCATGTATTTACATTGTATAGAATGTTCTCTCATTTTTTTTCTTATTTAAATTCCCATATGTGGCTCGGTTGTATTGTAAAGAATGGTCTATTCTTCTCCATTGCCCAGAACTCTGTGGTTAGCAATAACTGTGAAGTTCATGTGGAAAGATGGTGTCAAAGCAGCTGGTGAAATGGATCCCTTTGCATCTGGCAGAGAGTTCACACTGTCCTGCCAACAGATTAAGTGCACACTAAAGCCCAAAATGAAATTTTTGTGTTTCGTATGAAAGCATAATTTCCATATCTGTAAGCTCTCTGTTAACCACTTGTCTAAATATTCATAAATCACCACTGAATTCCAGCTTGTATTTAGGAAGTATGAACTCGAGGAAAACATGAACCTTATATTGACTCTTGATTTTTTTAACTTTATTTGTGTAAAGGTGATGTCGATAATCATTATACATACTGTACCATCAGTATTATTTTTGTGTCAACAAGTATTGCATGTCGTTTTAATTTTAGCACCTAATAAAAGCAAATTTAATAAGAAATTATTTATTGGCAGGCAGCACGGTGGCTTAGTGTTAGCACTGTCGCCTCACAGCAAGAAGATTGCTGGTTCGAGTCCCAGCTGGGTAAGTTGGCATTTCTGTGTGGAGTTTGCATGTTCTCCCCGTGTTCGCGTTGGCTTACTTTGGGTTTCCCCCATAGTCCAAAGAGATGTGCTATGGGTGAATTGAATAAACTAAATTGGCCGTAGTGTATGTGTGTGCATGTGAAAGTGTATGGATGTTTCCAAGTACTGGGTTGCAGGTGAAAGGCCATCTACTGCATGTGTAAAATATGTGCTGGATAAGTTGGTGGTTCATTCCGCTGTGACAACCACTGATAAATAAAGGGACTAAGCTTAAGGTAAATGAATGAATGAACGAACGAACGTATTGGCAAATACACTGCAAATACACTTTTTTTCTGACAATTTATTCATTTATTTACAGTTCTGAATTGCAATATGAAACCTTAATTTACTGTACAGTATGCTTTGTCAACATTCCTTTGCTGTTTAACAAAGTTAACTTTTTTGACATTTCAGTAGTTTGAAATTTCTTATTTTGTATAAGAAATTATATGTAAAGAAAATAACAGAAAAGGTACTACAGGTATTACAAGGTTTTTGTACCATAATTTACAACATTAACTGAAACAATAAATGATTGAAAAATATCACTAAAAGTAACTTTTTCATACTTTCAAACATCCAAAGTTGTTGGAGGAAAGATAATGATCCCATAATGCAATTCAAAAGCATAAAAATGTAAAAATGAGCGACACAGTGGCTTAGTGGTTAGCACTCACACCATTAAGGTTGCTGGTTTGAGTGCCAGCTGGGTCAGTTGGCATTTATGTAAGGAATTTGCATGTTCTCCCCGTGTTTGCGTGGGTTTCCTCTGGGTGCTCCATTTTCTCCCACAGTCCAAAGACATCCACTAAAGGTGAATTGAATAAACTAAATTAGCCGTACTGTATAAGTGTGTGTGTGTGTGTGTGTGTGTGTGTGTGTGTGTGTGTGTGT
>CAIGQZ010032543.1:518878-530265 GCA_903798205.1 Danio tinwini
AGACGCCGAGCCTCGCGATGTGTACGCGCCGCCATCTTGGTCTTATTATATCTTGGTCACTTATTATATCTTGGTCTTATTATATCTTGGTCACTTTAATCACCAAGTGCAAACAGATTCATCCATTTGCATCTCAACTCAGCAACATTAGAGCCTTAAAAAAGATAGTAAACTGCGCACACAAGGGTTTTGACAATACATCATTTTTAACTTCTACTTTTCAGAATGTAATTCAATATTTTATACAGTTTAAGTCAAAATGATTAGCTCTCCTGTGAGATATATATATATATCAAACATTCCTCAAGTGATTTTTAGCCTAAGAAGATTTTTTTAAACATTTTTAAACAAGAATTTTAATACATTTCTAATAACTAATTTCTTTTGTCTTTGCCATGATAACGGTGCCTAATATTTTAGTTAAAGTGCAAGAGACTAGGGCTGCGTTCAAAACCGTATACTTCTCTACTATTCGGTATGGAAAAAGCAGTAGGCTAGCGATTGAGTATGGTTGAATCCCCAATGGTTAAAAAAAAAAAAAAGTAGGCAAGAATTACCTCAATCCTCGCGAGATTGGGCCATTCGTAAACTTATTTGCCTAGATATGTGCATACTCACCTATAACATAATAGGAGAAAACAATACGTGAAGAAATAAGTACATTTGAAACTTCAGTAATCATAAAAGTGTAATCCCCGGATGCCCTACTGTTTCTGGCCATCTTTCCGGAGTAAGTTTTCTGATTTTACGCGGCCGCCATTATTAACAGCGAAATCGAGGCTGCGGTGGGAAGAAACCCGGAGGTATTGCCTGAGTCACAACGGGGTCATAACTATTATAGTATGATGCATCTTTTGGGAAAAGAACGATGTAGTGACAAGTGTTTCTCAAAACCCATAGTTTCTCTGTCGCAGATCCATCGCTTGAACCACGTTAGTTATAGTGTAAAATGCCCATAATGATGCTCTAAATGGGGTAGAGAAACTTCTTTAGAGAATAACCCCATCATTTCTTTGGGCAAATATTACTGTTTTACAAAACATCACATTTAAAATAAAATCCAATATTAGTTTTGGTAAAAACATGCACTCGTTTTCCATATTAATTGAAATATATGTAAATGGCACATATAGGGCCTATGTTTCGCTTACTAATATTATTAAGAATTTGAACATTACATATTCTATTCTAAAACATAAAATCTTTTACAAAAGCTAACACTATTCTAATATCATATATATAAACCATATAAATAAATAAATAATGAGGCTATTTATTATAAATATATTCACTTTAATCATAATAATAATAATAATAATAATAATAATAATAATAATGAGGATGATTATTATTAAAAAAGGATATAAAAAAAGTCTACTTTTACAATTTGACACATGCACTAGTTAGCTAATGTTTTCTTTCCCAAACACACATTTTAGATGCCATTCATCAAACTTAAAGTTAACGAACTGATTCTTTCACTATTTTAGACTTGTCACAATACAAAATAAATAAATATATAAATAATAAATAAATAAATAAATAAATAAAAATAAACGCCCATTTCTCGTTAACATTTAAGCGTGTCACAATGATATACACAGGAGACCCAAATGCAAGTGAAAACAAGATGATTTATTTAAAGTCACAACTGGTATAGATCTCACCAGATATAGTGTAGGGCAAGGATGCTCACACCAGAATACGACATGCCAAACAGCGATGAAGGTTCATCCGTGAACCAATGTCGTATAGCAGTCTCTCATTGATATCTCACCAGATATCGAGGGAAGGTCGCACTAAGGAGCCACTCTCAAAGAAATCGTCGAGTTTACCCACGGTAAAGTTCATTAGAGAAACGGATATGAGGTGAGTCTCTCACAGATAATGTAGTCTTCAGAGCAGGCAGTAGTAACAACATCAAAGAGACGGAGGCTTGCATAAGGTCCAAAAGAAACAGGTTATGTCGGAGAGCCTCCACCAAAGCGAGCGAGAGAGTCTAACAGAACACAGGAGTGAACAACAACGAACTGATAATGCTAATTACAAAACACTGAACATATATAGCTGATCCTAGCTGGATCAATGTAAACACACATACACACTCCATGCGGTGAAGAACTCAAACAAGATACACCCACTTCCCGCACACACACACACACACACACACACACACACACACACACACACACACACACACACACACACACACACACACACACACACACACACACACACACACACACACACACACACGCAAGAAAAACAGAAAGACCCACAAACGTGACAAATCGCTGTTGATAGTGTTTTTAAACAGCGCTGATTTGTCATTGTGTTCACGGCCTCAACAGAAATTACTATGATTGGCTGTGTGTTTTCAATCTGTGAAGAGCGGTGAACAAATAACCTTCTCAGTCATTTCTGTTGAGCACTGGGGCCTGTTTCAGAAAGGAGGTTAAGTGAAAACTCAGAGTATTTTAACCCTGAAATGAGAGAAACTCTGGGTTTTCCGTTTCAAAATGGCAGGTTCGTCAAACTCGAGAAAGCACTCTTTTAGTCCTCGTTAGGTAAGTACTTATTGAAATTGAGTACCTACTCATTGAGTATGTGGTTTCGATTTGTAACTCAACTAAGTTAATTAGGCAATTTAGGTAGGTGTGGCACAGCCAGGCCAGGTTCTCCCCACCCCTAATCACCCAGATTACTGTCACCTAAATTCTAATCAGCCCCACCACGTTATTCCCAATCATCACTCCTGCGCCATAAGAAACCTCACCAGCTCTTACATAGTGTCCAGCCTTGTTGCTATTATGAAGGACATGCAACCCATATGGTCAGTGGTGTCTGTCTGTCTGTCTGTCTGTCTGTCTTACCTTTTATGTTTACCTTTATTGCTCTATGTGATATCTCTTTCCTAGTGTGGTTTCTCCTGGTCCCTCTTCTGATTGTTGTTGCTCTTCTGTCTATGTGCCTGGCATCTCTACATCATCCTTTAGTCCTTCTAGTCATCCATCTCCATCCTGCATATCAGTTTCATTAAGTTCTGTTTAAACCTGCCATCCTACGCGTGCTTTTAAATATTATCAAAGTCCCTTTAAGACAAGTCCTTTTGGCCAGCTGCCATTTTTGAAATGTCTTTTGGGCAGTATGCTTTGGCCTTGTGTCTGAATAGGTAAACCTCAAATTCTCAAACTGTTTGCCAAGCTTACAATTACATTACATATTTGGAACCACCAATAAAATTCATGTAGAATTCACTGTTTCCATTAGCTAACGCTACATGTAATAGTAATAAACCTAAATAAAACCATAATTCATTCATTTTATCTGTTCATTTGTATAGGTGATAAAATGAGGAATTTTTGAACAAAATGGCTTGTGTTTTGTATGATCTAAAATGTCCTCAGACTGTCGTGTGCATTGAGGATGAAGAAGTGCAGTAGTGTGCTGGAGGTGCTGGGGTCTCATCTTCAGAATTATTTTCTCAGGCATGGACAGCTTCATGTCTCAACCCCTGTTTTACTGTGACTGCAGCAGTGACGATGATGATGATGATGATGATGATGATGATGATAATGATGATGGCAAACACAGATGAAGACCTTGGGGGAATTCCAGAAAGCAGGTTAAGTGACATACCTGGGTAAGTTTGAGAGTAAGTAAGTGGATAACCTCAGCTTTTGGTTCCAAAAGTGGAGGTAACTTCTGAGGTATGTTAAGTAGCCATAGCAACTTACTCTCTGAAGATAACCTGCTCCGAAGCAAGTTATGTTTCAGAGTTTGTCTGTTTCAGAGAGTTTACTGAGCATTGCGAGCTCTTAATGAGAATTTTGATGGACGTAGAAGCACAGATATACAAGTTTTTTTCATTGTGAGCAGGCTATAAGTGCATAGGTTTTTTTTTTTTCACATCCAAATAAAACATTTTAATGACTGTTGTTGTTTTTTTAAAAGAATCGTTAATGTATTTAACAAACCTTTTGAAATCAAATGTGACAAACTGCAGGTTTGCGCTTACTATGATTAGCATAGGCTACCACGCAGTGCATCAGGGTTTTTACTGTACAATGTGGCAATAGCCTAGTGTGTAGAATATCTGTACAGTATGCCTGGCACTGAACTGTTTTAGACACGTTTGTACAGTTCCTTGTCCATAAACCACTGCGTATCATTACAGAAACATTTCAGAGTGTGGCAATATCGTAGTGGTCAGTGCCCACACTGCACTACAACAGTGCTCACAGCGGAGTGAGTTTGAATCTCATAGAGAGATTTTTTTTCTCTCTCTCTCTCTCTCTCTCTCTCTCTCTCTCTCTCTCTCTGCACCCTTTACCTTTTTCTGTAAATTATATATAATAGTATAAGTGGCAGCTTTGTTGTTTGTAGGAAAATATATCTATATTTAAATATGTAGTCGTTCATATGTATACATCTATTCACACTGCGCACACACACCTAATACATATTTTAATTTTTTTTTCAGGGTTTCCAAATGCTATTGAGTGCATTAATTGTAGCCTCTTTTAAAGCTTTATCAGTCAATAAAGGGCACTGATAATATGAAACATTAACATTTTTAATATTAACAACTCAGTTTTTGTCCTTAATCTGTTGGTGTTACAACTATTAAACTCATTACTGCTTCCACTAACTATAGCTCATATGTGATGACCACACCTCATCACTAGGTTGAGGCTTAATGTCCAGGGTCTGTACATGATACCAGAATTTTCAGGGAGTCTTCATTATGACACACATTCCAACAGGATACATTTGATTTACACAATGTTTTTATTTTATTTACTATATTTGTATTATACAATCATTACTGGCACTACATTGGTTACTTGCTGGAGGACAGAGGATACCCCTTTTTGTATATGATGACACCCTACCTTGCACTCAGCCTGACCCAGAGTAACCCTCAATGACCCAAGCAGACAAATAAGATGGAAGAGTTCTAAGAGAAATGTTTTGACAAATTAATTAAATAGTTTGGTCTGAAGCACTGTTCATTTCTTTATTTCCTGAAATAAAATGAATGATTTTCTTTACATTGCTTTATACACACACACCTTTCAACATGTAACATTTTTGTCCTGTACATTTCACACCTTGAGGTGATGTTCATGTGACTTTAGTTGTCTTTGAAAATAGACCTTAAACAGCTACTTTAGAATTTAAATAAAGATTGTTTTGTGATACAATAGTGTATGTATGTGAACTTTGTAATGACATTGTGTGTGACATCCTGCAGCTCCACACAACAAATTCATCAAATATTCATTGGTAAAGGTCTTACTGTAGTTTTTCTCACAAACGTTACGTGAGATCTGCTTCCTTTATGTCTGTGTCAGTTATAAGGCAGCTGAGGGCGGAGACTGATGCCTGTTTCACACTGCAAGCGAAAGCAGGGTGTGAGCAGCGCGTGCGCAGCGGGTATGAGGAGCAGAAGCAGCACGCAGGCATTTACCTTTCACACCAGCTCCGTCTGCAGCATGCAGTTCTTCAGCAGCTGCTGCACAGATCAATCTATCTCTGTCTATTCTATCTAGTTACCTATCTCTCTCTCTCTCTCTTATATATATATATATATATACATTTTTTTTGTTTATATACAAATTATAAAGATCCTACAGCACTGTATGCTTTCTTAAGCTCTATGAGTGTAATTATGTCTTGTGCATTTAGAAGACAATCGCGTGTGATATCATGTCATTTTGTTTTTGATTGTCAGGATGTTGCAGGCCTAATAATAATATTAATACAATATAGTTATAATGATATTTATACATGATCAAACTAGTGTTACTTTCTCCGCTTCAGCGATTGTCCAGCGGCAGAGTAGTAGCTCGTTAATTCATGCTCGTGCAAAGGATGAGACGGACAGAAGTAATCAATGCATGCTCTTCTTTTACTTATTTTCGTGTTGTCAGGTTCACAGTGCAAACAGCCCCCAGGTGGAATAACTTGAGTGAACATTAAACAAGGCAGAATAAAACTTTTTTTCTTTGCTTCAACTGCACAGCACACAGCGAGCTCACATCATCCAGCATGCGTGTCGGAACTGCACTACCTACAATACACTTCGCTATGGACTACAACTACCGTAGCAGTCTTAAAGCGGCCACTTCTATTTCCCCTCTCCTGCAACACTAGTGTGTAACTTAAGCAAAGTGATACTAAAATTGTTTTACATTTGGTTTGCTAAATAAATGTATGTTGCAGTTTAATTGTTTAAGTTAATTTGATTGATTATATATAAATCAGTTGATATTATTGACGCATTTATTGGGTAAAATTGCTACTTTTTACTGTCATTCAATGTGTTTTGGTCATTATCAATGCACTGTCACTTTAATTGAGCTTGAGCAGCGCAGCAAAAATAGCACATATCGCTATTTTTATTATATTAAATATATTTTTTAATTATTTAATATTGAAATTATCGCGGTACTGCTGCTTCAGCGACGCTCACGCCTCATGCTGACGTGCTGCTTCTGCATGCGGTATGAAAGCTCTAATCTGATAACATGGACGCCGAAAAAAACACGTGCTACTCATGCTCTGCTCGCACACTGCTGATGCTTGCGGTGTGATACAGGCGTGAGGCACGCTGACAGGCACATGGGAACGGTGGGCGGGGCGGACTAGCCTTAAAGGCCCAGTACACAAAAACAGCAAAAATCTGTTGAGAGCTATAAAACACAAACTAGTAAAAGCTATAATAAATAATCTGATGGGTGTTTTGAGCTAAAACTTTACAGACACATTCTGCGGACACAAAAGACATATTAAATCTGGAAAAAAGGGTAACCTAGGTGCCCTTTAAATTAAGATTCATTAAACCTGCAATTTCTTTAAAGTTGTTGCGCTTGTAACGTCAGTCACATAATAACGTAAACATGCTGGATGATGTACAATCTTTTTTTATTTATTTATTTTTATTAACAATGCTTGAACAGTAACAAAGGCATTAATAATTTTTAGAATTACACAAAACACTGAGATAGCAATCAATTTGCATTCATTCACAAACTTTCCATTCTCATTTATAATACAACATATTTAAAAAAAAAAAAAAAGCTAAAGAAAATTAAGTAGCAGGGGAGTTAAAGTTCTCAAAAAATGAAACCAAAATCCTCTAATGATGAATATAAACATCTTGCTTTTTGGCTTTTCATCTCTCTTAATGTCTTCAAATATATGACAAATTCTTCTTTAAACATCACTAGTCTTGGTGGAATTTTGAAAATGTTCCATTTATGAATATAGAATTTTAATAATAACATCAAATTATTCATTATACAAAATATATATTTTTTTTACTTAATAATTTCCCATGAGAAGACAAGTCTTATAGATGTTTTCTATATCCAAACTTATACTTCGTCCCAAAATCTTTGTACCGTTTTATATTGGAAAAACAAGTCTTCAGTTGTTTCAATATCTAAATTACAAAACTGGCATACATTTGAGTCACCAATATTGAATTTTAACCTTAGAAATTATTTTGCAGGATTAATGTGATTCATAATTTTAAAGTGCACTTCACATTTAGGATTAACAGGATTTGAAATAAATCTTTTTCTAATATCATACATATTTTTTGTATCATAATGAGACAAAATAAAAGCTCTCTTAACAGCAATACCGCCGCTCCCTATACACAGAGTACGCAGGCTGCATAGGACCTCAACTCCAGAGGGGGCACTATCTCGGTTGCTCAAAAAAAATTATATTTATTTGATAATATTAACATTAACTGAGTGTAAATAAAATATACATTGATAATATGTTGTTAAATACATTTTAAAAAATTATTTTATGACGAACGCAAAAACAAACATGTGACATAATTTTTTCCGTGTACACGAATAGACGCGTACGCACGGCATGGTCCTGTCCACTTATCTTTGCAGCTGCTAGCAGCATATAATTATAATTGATGCAAGTTGAACCTCTATGTCCGGGAAAAGACAATAGCAGTCTGGAGCCGAGAAGAGAAAAAAAGTGCTAGATGAATCACCTGCATCACTTTCAGGTAACTATGTCCATGAGTCTGGAAAACATATTTTTGGTTGTTCAAGTAAATTAGTGAGGCTAACGTTTAAACTTCTCCACAACTGCACCAAATCTGCTTTATGTGTTGTTGTTTACGTTCAGTTTTTTGCTTTGCTGCTATGCATTGTGCTTAAACTATGATAACACATATTCTATGACTTTTCGTGTTTGCCCCTCCTCCCCATGTTGCTGAAAATTACACAAACTCAATTATTTTTATTAACTTGTGCAATAGTTTACAATTCTGTTTGTACACCAGCTACATACATATGCACTGCTCAATTATTTTACTCTATGTATTATTTATTATTATATAGTTATTATATTATATTATTATATATTATATAATTCTTTGCAGTTGTCATTGTTTACTGTTTTGTCTATTTCTATACATTTCTTATAGCTGCAGTTGGTGTTGCTTGTATCACTGCAATAACAATAAAGTCTCTTTAGTCTTTACATCGGTGGACTGGTGTGTTTTTAGGCCAGTTTTTCTTTTTTTCCCTTTACAGTATGAAATAATAATACTATCTCATTCTGTGATTTCTGAAAGATTAATAATATAAAATGAGTCAAATTACTGTAAGCCACAGCCCATAAACAATTTTATTGCTGCAATTCATTAATGATTATTTTTTTCTGAATGTTAAAGTTTTTGTTTAAAAGTGCACTCATTAATTCTTAAAAACCACAAAAGTATTTGCTTTATACTGAAAGCAAGGGTCAGTTTTAGCCACCGTAGATTATTTTGCAAGTTAAATCCACATTTTGGCTGTAGTTTAGACACATTATAAAGAGTGCTTGACTAGCCTGTTGTTTTAATGCTATGTCATGAGGTTTTTCTTTAAATGACTAATTTCTTCTGTATTCTACATGCAGGTTCAATGCTGAAAATTGTCACAAAAGAAGATGAGGTGTCCTGATCCAGCACTGCTCCAGAGGCACCAGCAGCTGCACAGGTACACACACAGGATGCTGCACAGGACCGTCCATCTCTACAGGTACAGACAGGGTTTTATTCCTTACCTTTTGTAAAATATTTGAAATTGGGAATGCTTCTGCAGAAGACATGTCAGTGATTATTTTAATGTAAACTATTAGTTTGTAATGTAAATATTTGAATGTTTAAGTATAATTTTGAGTGTTTATAAGCATATTTACGTTTTTTAAGAAAATACATACATGTTTAAATACATATGTTTGTGTGTCTTTGTTCCTCTGTGGGGGCACCACAGTAAAATTTCGCATAGGGCACCCTTTTTGCCAGCAGCGGCCCTGCTTAACAGGTCCTGGAAAACAACAGTGTTAGACAATCTTTAAAAAAATAGTTTGAGCATTTTCTATCTTAAGATCAAATTTTTGGGGATATATCATTGAATATTTTATTTGTTCCTTTACTAGGTTAACCATTTGCAATGGTATATTCTTAATAATTTTATCATATATTTTTCTTAAATACAACTTATTTGGTATTTTATACAGAAAGCATCATGACTCAACATATTTCCTAAACTATCCATAACATGTGTTACTGACCATATGCCATTCTTCCTCTATTCATTAATAAACAAAAACTTTCTATTCACCAAAATACAGATGTTATTCCAAATAGTATTATGTGGGCTAAAATTGTTTAAATATCAGTTTCCAATATAATAGTACTTGTTGATAAAAAGTAGAAAGTTTAATGGGAAGTTTTAACAATTCCAAACCATTTTGTAACAAAAAACTAATACCACCACATCTCTTAAAAATAACTGCAGGAATCTCAAACCAAAAAGAAAATTCATTTTTGATGAAAGATTGTAGCCACTTAATGGGCCCATTCATTATATCAAAGTCTATTGTTTTAAGACCTCCCTCCTCATAAGCTTTAATCATTTCAGCATACGTATGTAGTGATTTTTCATTTTCCAAATAAAAATCAAAGTTCTCGTACGATCTTATTCAGACATGATGAGATTTGGCTGTTGAGTACCTACTCTTTTAGCCCTCGTTAAGTAAGTACTTTTTGAACTACTCATTTAGTATGCGGTTTCGAAGCCGTAGAGTAGGTGGTAAGGGAGCAATAAAACAGGTATAGTATACAGTGTCTCTTTCAAACGAAACTTTAGGGGGATATTCTAATTGTAGGGAAGCCAACAATTAGAATATGTTCAGGTATGAGTTTTATTATTGTATGAAGTATTGTGTTCCTTCACAGCATAGCAGTTTATGCTGTCATTTGTGTCCTCTTAAACCGTGGTTCATGGTAGTGATTTACTCTGCTGTGTTTGATTTTTGCAGAGAATGTCTGAGATTGAAGAACAGCCTTTTCCACATAAAATTATCTTTGTGGATGAGGCAGGTTTTAACCTGACCAAAAGGAGGAGAGGAACAAATATTCTTGGTCAGCACGGTCCATCAGCCAATGAGGGCTACTTCACCGCCATGCCATTCTAGTACCCTATGACACTATGCTCCTCATTGCTTTCCTTGATAGTCTAGGGGAGTATAGGTTCCAGCTGGACAACAGAGAACCAGCACAACCTAACTATGTTGTTTGGGATAACATAACTTGGCCGTTTTGGAAATATTGTTTAAAATTAATTTCACCAGTGTGTCAGACCATGTATGTGCATAAGAGTGAGAGCTTGAGGCTTTGTCTGAGGGCATTTTTTTTTAAAGCAAGATTGGATTGTTTTGAATTTAGAGCTTCATTTTGACCTGAAAATGGAAATGTGTGTGTATTTTTTTTGTCTGGATTTGAGTTTATCGTTTTAAGACCTAGTTCAATAATAAAAAAAATGTTTAAGTAATTGAGAAACTTACTAGTAAACTGATCAATCTAGTCAGATAATTTTGTTTTTACTACAGCAAACAGTGGTGTACTATAGTAAAATATACCCTCTGGTTGGAGGGGAGAAAAATAAATAAATAAAAGGTCGTAGACACATCTTTTACAACAGTAAGGCCCGATCCCAATTCTATTTTTGTACCCCTATCTCTTAAGAGAATGTGAAGGAGTAGGGCTTCAAAATTTACCTTTAAGAAAATGGGACACCACTACAACACGTCATGGCGATCTCTTGCTTCATATGAGATCAATGATCATGACTGCTGTAATCATTCCATTTTTTTTTTTTGGTATTTCTTCAGGAACTCACTAAAGGCAAACATATGTGATCATAATCTAATGTGGCAATAAGACAGTAACTGTACTCTGCATTTACACAGTGGCCATATTCATCTAAATAAACAAAAAGCAACATTAAAATTATAGCAGACGCTGTAAAAAAAGGTCATTCCCAGCCACTAGACTTTTCTGACAGGGTATTCCAGTG
>CAIGQZ010032543.1:558448-571464 GCA_903798205.1 Danio tinwini
ACACACACACACACACACACACACACACACACACACACACACAGACAGACAGACAGACAGACAGACAGACAGACAGACAGACATATAAATAGACATACTGTATGTAATAAATGTATATAGCACTTTTGTTTATGACATTATTCTATTTTTTTATTTTAATTTTTTCAAAATTGTTTTGTAAGATACTTTTGTGATGGTCTGGATCTGCAGGCCAACAGCGTTTTATAACATAAGTCCAGCCTGTGGCTTCAGATAATCTTGCAAAAAAGTGTCCTTCCCAGCTTCCCTCATCTGTGTTTAATCAGACGCTGAACTTTTAGACACATACAAACTCACACTTTCACCCAAGCTCTTAATAGGAAATTCTCTGCTGTTGCTCCATATGAGGTCAAATGCTGTTTTAACTTTCAAATATGCATGTAATTCATGTAAAATTGTAAAGGGGTAGTTGAAATATATTTTTAAATAAAGTAAAAATTGTGTCTTCATTTACTCACTCTTTGCTTAATCAAAATTATTTGAGTTTGCTCTTCTGTTACACACAAAATAAAATCATTTGAAGAGATGATTGCTGGCACGCATTGACTTCCAAAGTAATTTTTTTTATATAATTCGATAGATCCCAGCAACCAGCATTCTTTAAAATATTGTCTTTTGTATTCAGCAGAAGAAAGAAACTCATAAAGGTTTAAGACCACAAGACAATTTGGATTTTTTGAGGGTAAACTAACCCTTTAATACTTACAGCATATTTTACCATAATTATAAATGCATGTACTGTATGGCCGTGTCTTTTAATGTGTAAACCAAAACAATCAAAATATTCCTGAATAAAATACTGCTGAAATTCTGTTCATAAATAGTGTGTGCATTCGTGTCACAAGCCAGTGGGGTTTCACAATTTCCTTTCATTTATTTGTTCAATACAAATGCAATAATTATGTCCCTAATTATTGTAAACACTAAGTTGCTGTTTCATGTGGAATCACTCATGTTTGATGCCTGTGCCGATAAGCCACTTTTGAAGTCACTCTGTATATGTTGCAAATTGCTTCTTTTACTTCAGTACAAATAGGAATGACTCCTATTTCACAGAAGTAACAGGCACTTTGTCTAATGGCTTCTGAGCCAAAAAGTCCAAAACATCTTTTCCTGAGGCTAAAATTTGTCCCATAATGTGACGTGGGTGCTTCCTGTCCCCTGAACAAATACTTCTGCCTATATACTGTTAACATAATGTCATGGACGACAATGAAAATCAGAAAATACCGTACGCAGAGGCCTCTGTTAAAATATTTTAATTATATGCAGTTGAAGATAAAATTATTAGCCCTCCTGTGATATTTTTATTTTTTTTCAAGTACTTCTAGAAGTGTATATTTTACAGTTTTAATAAATAATTTATTTAAGTTTCTAATAACTAATTTATTTTGTCATTGCCATGATGACAGCACATACTATGTTACTACTTATTTTGTAAAATAGTACTATTCATCTTAAAGTGCAATTACAAGGGTAAACTATGTTATTTAGGTTATTTAGGTTAATTTGACAAATCACTGGGAAACATTGGTTCATTCTGTGGTAATTTAGGGGGTTTAGGCTGAATAAGGGTAATAATTTTTTTGGTCCCACTTTACAATATTCATTCATTCATTTTTTTTTCGGCTTAGTCCTTTTATTAATCCAAGGTCGCCATTGCGGAATGAACCGCCAACTTATCCAGCACATGTTTTACGCAGCAGATGCCCTTCCAGCTGCAGCCCATCCCTGGGAAACATCCATACACACTCATTCACTCTCATACATTACGGACAATTTAGCCTACCCAATTCACTTGTACTGCATGTCTTTGGACTGTAGGGGAAACTGGAGCATCTGGAGGAAACACATGCGAACGCAGGGAGAACATGCAAACTCCACACAGAAATGCCAACTGACCCAGCCGAGGCTTGAATCAGCGACCTTCTTGCTGTGGGGCGACAGCACTACCTACTGTGCCACTGCGCTGCCCCACTTTACATTAAGTAACCTTAATTAATATGTACTTACAGTGAAAATAATCAGTTGTTACAAGGTACTTTATTGTGTAAATATATGTTTTACATTGTACTTATGATTGATTAAATACATGCATGTAATTACATATGTAATTCATTTCTTTAATTGCATGTGTAATTACACTGATGACCTTAACCCACACTTAAACCTAGTCATACCACCAAACCTGTCCACTCTACATCTGACCTCAAGAGTACCAGAAGTGTTCTGCAATACATTATTAACAGAGTAAGAACATTGTTTTTTTTTTTTTTTTTATGCAAGTACATAGTAGTTAAGGTCACTTAATATAAAGTGGGACCAAATATACTACTGAGAAAAAATCTGTTGCTCTGGTAAACATCCCTTGGGCTTTTTACTCGGTTAATGCAATTATTGTGTATTTTTTAACAAACCAAATGTTAAATTGTTTTAAACATGACTATCAAAACTGATAAACTAACCAAAAAATAAGTATATTTGTCCTTCCTGTGGTAAAGTGAGAGCACAGACCAGTGGTCATTTGACCAATGGATTGCATTTAATTGCACATTAATCTCTTGTATTTCGCCTAATGAGTCTGCATGAAATTTAACTGTAGAAGAGGAATTTTAAAGAGTCTGGAGCATCTTTTGATCAGGCAGTGAAGCTCTTCGTGGCTTCGGCAGTTGACAGCCCTTTACAGTGTACAGTATAGTGTCCGGTTACCTCAAGGTTTGATTTTCTCCGCTCATTAGACTTTCTCCATCGTGAGTAACGAGTCAAGTGATCCACTAGAGCAAAGGGCTGCTGAGAGATCGGCCAAATGAAAACCAAATGAAATCACTTTGCTAGATGTGCTCTTTACTGGATGCAGTCTCCAACAATTATAGCATGACTTTACTGGCCACTTCCCTTCAAAGTAAACCTTAAATGGACAGTTACTACCTTCTGCCATACAATTTTCCATAAATCTCCTGTAGGCCACATGTTGCAAATGTCATGGTGCAAATATGACATGTGTGATTATTTACCGATCAAATGTGTGATTTATATCTGAGTTAATGTTAAATGTTTAAAATGTAGCCTATAATTTCTCTGCCACTACCTAAATTTATTTTAAAAGTGACAATTTGTTCATTGTTTTGAAATTGACCACACAGAACACCTGTGTGAAAAAAAATGAAAGAAAGAAAGAATAATAAGAGTAATATACAGTATAACTTTGTACAGTAAAACCAAGCCAACTTGTTAGTCTTCTAACCAGCTAGTTTTCTTGTTCGTCTTCTAGTCAACTCGTTTACTTGTTCGTCTTCTAGCCAACTAGTTTTCTTGTTCGTCTTCTGTGGTAAACAAAGGGCATTTTCCAAACAACAACATCACTTGCAGCTAAATACATAAGTATGATGAGACCCATTGTTTGAACCATATTGGTCAAAGTATAAAATTTCCATAACCATGCTCTTGAAGGACGTGGAGTAACACCTTGTATAGATTAAATGCACATTAACAAATGCTTTGTAATACAATTTTGTATAATTGTTACAGGAATTATCAGATTCAGAAAACAGAATCAGTGAACTATGTTTGTAATGACAGAACTTGCTATCTTAGTTGGCTAATGATGGTTTTAGTTTTCGCAAAATGCTTCTATTCCTATTGAAAGAAAAATGTCATAAACCAAGGATGGATAGAGTAAATTAAGTAATTTTTTTGGCGTCTACTTAATAAAAAGTAGCCCTACTAAAGGTTATTTTGAGTTAGTAGTGCGTATTACGCTGTAAAAAGTACTTCAATTTATACCCTGCAAAGATCGAGAATGCAAATTAAAATATAGTTCACATCAGTGCCGTTTTAAGGCCGTTTCGTAGTGTAAGTTTAATTGTTTGCCATTCACGAATTATGCATTATTAATGTGAGATTAATTTAATGTGAGAACACTAATTTATATAATGCTGTATTTCACATATTGAGCTGACAGATTGCAGGCGGATTACATGTGGAGCGAAATCAGTATAACTTAATAGGCAAAATCTAGCTGTGACAGTATGTTAATGCTTATTTAGCACTCTGAACCCTGACTAACAAGCTATTCAATTCAATTTAATTCATTTTTATTTATATAGCAATTTTACAATGTAGATTGTGTCAAAGCAGCTTAACAAAGAAGTTCTAGTAAACTAAAACTGTGTCAGTCTAGTTTTCAGAGTTTAAAAATAAAAAATTTAGTTAAGTTCAGTGTGGTTTAATTTTCAGTGCGGAAAGTCTAAACACTGAAGAGCAAATCCATAGATGCGCAGCACCACAAGTCCCAAACCAAGCAAGCCAGTGACCACAGTAGCAAGGATTAAACTTTATCAAATGACAAAAGTGAAGGGAAAAAAACCTCGAGAGAAACCTGACTCAGTTGGACATGACCATTTCTCCTCTGGCCAAACTTCCTGTGCAGAGCTGCTGTCTAGGCACTGGAGGCTAAAGAAGCCTAGATGTCAATGTGGAGAAGCTGCAGGTGTGAGAGCCTATGAGTGTCTAGCAGTTGGGGCTGCAAACCAAACACCAAGCACTGTTAGAATGCAAGCAATTTGTGCATGTTTGACAATGTAACATTCTGTAGTTCATTTAGTTACTGTTTATAGCCATTTGGCAATTTCAATCATACAAGCATCCTTCATCTTCTCATCAGTGACATTCACTTTAAACAGTTTCTCGGTCATTGCATCTAACAATCTCGCATCTTCTTGGACATTTTTAATGCTTCCACACCATACATGATTGCTTCATAAAGCATTTTTAAAACTACAGGGTAAAATGCAATATTACCTGATATTTTTTATCTAATTACCGTAATTCAATAATAATAATAATAATTTCTTACATTCATATAGCGCTTTTCTGGACACTCAAAGCACTTTACACATTGGGAGAATATCCTCATCCACCACCAGTGTGCAGCACCCAGCTGGATGACACAACGGCAGCCATATTGCACCAGACCGCACATTACACACCAGCTGATTGCTATAGAGGAGACAGAGTGATGAAGTCAATTATGATATGGTTAGGAGGCAATGATGGACAGAGGTCAGCGGGTAAATTTGGCCAATACTCTTTTTGAAGGACATCCTGGGATTTTTTTAATGACCACAGAGAGTCAGGTTTAACATCTCATCCGAAAGATGGCGCTCACTGAGCAGTACAGAGTGCCCTTCACTATACTGGGCATTAGGACCCACACAGAGCACAGGTTAAGCACCCCTGCTGGCCTCACTAACACCACTTTCAGCAGCAACCTAGCTTTTACCCATGTGGTCTCCCATCCCAGGTACCAAGCGCAGCCCTGCTTAGCTTTAGTGGGTGACCATGTGAGAGTTGCAGAGAGCTAGCTGCCAGCTTAATTTCAATTTTATTACATTTTAAAATAGCTAAATTTGTGATTTATTACTTTACACCACTGGTTTCCTATCCCACCACACTGAATGCACAGTATCCCTCCAGTCCGTGACAGAAGAGCATCGGCTCCTGGAGCGGCCGAGAGTCTTCTGACAGCTGCTTCCTGCTCACTAACTGCACACAGCTGCTGTTCCATTGCAAGGGGTCAAGAGGAACAAAAATAATGCCATTTTAATAGTGACCAACAACGGACCACCAAGGCGTCCATTGACCGAACCTGGAAATATGAAAAGTACAGAGGAGTGTAGAGGAAAATTGACACTGATGGACTTTTTTTTTTCATTCACAATGACACATACCATGAGCAACTTCATCACGCAGCCACGTTCGCTTAAAGGTTTAAAAAGATTTGCCTGTAGTTCTGGGAAAACGTCTGGTTATTTGGCTATAGTTTCTTTGTAAATATTAGCTTAGGTTGTTATAGCTGTCTCTGCAAAATAAACGTTCTACATACTGAGCAGATTACCAAACTTATCTGACCTGGATATTGTTTAATAGCATGTGAACAAGTCTTTACCTCGCTTCATTGGCCGATCTAAGGAGACCACCCTTTAAACAAAAATGCATGCCTGCTCGCCATTGCTTTGCTCAGTTTGTGTCTTTTGTTAATGCACCATTAATGATGACAATCAGCTTGTTCTTGAGATGACAGACCCCTGAAAAAATTAACTGCGTAACATTTATCTTTTTTTGTTTGTGTTGTTATGACAAAGGCTTGTGAGCAAATTCATTATTTCCCATATATATGTATTTTTTTAACTATAGATATTTGATTTTAACATTGAGATAGAAAAGTAATTAAAAGAAATTTCATTACACTGACTTGTAGCAACTCAATTGATAGAGAAATACAAGCTAGTATTACAAGTTTTTATTACACATAGTGAAATTTGTATTCTTTTTTATATTCAAGTGCTGTTTAATAGAGAGAATATTTGTAGCATAATTTTAAACAACAGTTTTATTAACTAATTTATACTAACTACATTATTGTCTTTGTCGTGATGACAGTACATAATATTTTTTCTAGTTATTTTGCAAGATACCAATATTCAGCTTAAATTCCAATTTAAAGACTTAACTAGGTTAAATGAGCTAATGAGTTTTTTCCAGCAAAACTAAAATAAAAAAAAAATAATGGCATAGTGTGAAAAATGTCCTTGCTCTGTTAAACAGCACTTTGGACATGTTTGAAAAATAATAAAAAATGTTTACTTAATTCCTTCAGTTTAGTGTCTATTTCAGAGGTATCCATGGCGGAATGAACTATCAACAATACCAGTGTATGTTTTACGCAGCGGATTGCCTTCCAGGGTTCCTCATACACTACGGACAATTCAGCTTACCCAATAAGATGGCAAATTTGGAGCTTATCCTTCTTCCACTGATGCTCTGCTCTCCTTCAGATCTACCTTAAGAAGCATATACTGTCATCAATCCAGGGCTCAGATTTTGGTTTAAGTTTTAAGGATCTAATAGGAGCAACTGAATCTAAAACATTCGTACTTGTAGAGCTCACCCTCACCCTCATGTCATTCACCCTCATGTCATTCCAAACTCATATGACTTTTATTAATTGTGTGTGTGCAAATTTTGAGTATTTAAAGTATCTGAACACTCTAGCAAAACAGTATACAGTGCATCCGTAAAGTATTCATATTGTTTCACTTACATATCGTTACAGCCTTATTCCAAAATGGATTAAATTCATTTATTTCCTCAAAATTCTACACACAATACCCCATAATGACATTGTGAAAAACTACTTATTGAAATTGTTGCAAATTTATTAAGATTAAAAAACCTGAAAAATCACATGTACATATGTCTTCACAACCTTTGCTTAATACTTGATTGATGCACCTTTGGCAGCAATTACAGCCTCAAGTCTTTTTAAATATGATGCCACAAGCTTGGCACACCTGTCTTTGGGAATTTTTGCCCATTCCTCTTTGCAGCACCTCTCAAGCTCTGGCAGGTTGGATGGGAAGCGATAGTGTACAGCCATTTTCAGATCTCTCCAGAGATGTTCAATAAGATTTAGGTTTGGGCTCTGGCTGGGCCACTCAAGGACATTTACCGAGTTGTTGTGAAGCCACTCCATTGATATTTTGGCGGCGCGCTTTGGGTCATTGTCCTGCTGGAAGATGAATCGTCGGCCATAGTCTGAGGTCAAGAGCACTCTGAAGCAGGTATTCATTCAGGATGTCTCTGTACATTGCTGCATTCATCTTTCCCTCTATTCAGACTAGTCCTCCAGTTCCTGCTGCTGAAAAACATCCCCACAGCATGATGCTGCCACCACCATGCTTCACTGTAGGGATGGTATTAACTTGGTGATGAGCGGTGCCTGGTTTTCTCCAAACGTAACGCCTGGCATTCACTCCAAAAAGTTAAATTTTAGTCTCATCAGACCAGAGAATTTTTTTTTTATTATGGTCAATTTCCAGGCGGGAAGTGGCTTCCGTCTGGCCACTCTATGATGCAGGCCTAAATTGGTGGATTGCTGCACAGATGGTTGTCCTTCTGTAAGGTTCTCCTCACTTCACAGAAGAACGCTGGAGCTCAGACAGAGTGACCATTGGGTTATTGATCACCTCCCTGACTAAGGCCCTTCTTCCCAATCACTCAGCTTAGATGGCCGGCCAGCTCTAGGAAGAGTCCTGTAGGTTGCAAACATCATCCACTTACGAATGAGGCCACTGTGCTCATTGGAACTTTCAGAGCAGCAGAAATTTTTCTGTAACCTTCCCGAGCCTTGTGCCTTGAGACAATCCTGTCTCAGAGGTCTACAGACAATACAGATAAAACTACATTTTGGTGCATGTCCAAATCAACCCTAAAATAGCAGGAAGTCAGTGGAGGGACCATAAAAAAGGTTATTTTAGTAAACAAAAACTCAAACTAAGACTAAAACTATAGGTCCAAATATATTTATGTTGATTGAACAATGTATAACTAATAACTATTCAATTACATGTATCTTTATTTCCAAAGTGCTTTTACAATGTACTGTAGATTGTGTCAAAGCAGCTTAGAAGTTCTAGTAAATTAAAACTGTGTCAGTCCAGTTTTTATAGTTGAAGTTCAGTTTAGTTCAGTTCAATGTGGTTTAATTTTCACTACTTAAAGTCTATGAGGCCTGATCAGAAGTTAATGTAAGCTGAGCAAACACTAAACTTTGCACTGATTTACCCTGCACATGTTCTGTAATTCTTATGACCTACAAATACCTAAACTAAATCTGAAATGAAATATATTAAAAATAAATAGAAATGTATTCAAAAGTAAATAAACTAAAACTAACAAAACCATTACTGAAACAAACACAATTATACTGAAATTTACAACAAATGTAAAAATAGCATCCAAATTAAAGCTAATTTAAAAAATTGGACGGCAATGTAGATTAAATATACGACAGGCTGTCAGGATGCTATATTGCAGAGAGCATAAATCGAACCAAAAGGGAAAAATAAATAAATACATTAGATTATATATTAGAGTAGAGGGTCCACTTTTATTTCTTCAGAGAGGTTGTAAGACAGTTGACAGGTCATTATGTGGCAGCAGAGCTTGTAACTGGAGGTGGCTTGTAACAGCTCACACACTGGTCTCTTGGGGGCCTCGGGTCTGTTGCTCTACCCAATTAGACTCTAAATTATTGCTGAATCTGAAAACCCTCTGGTCCAGGAGCGCACAGGGAGATGCTTTTACACCTCCTCATTGTAAACATTGCAGTTTGATCAGGTGCTGACTGGCCCGTCCAGATCATGGCCCCGGCTGCACACTGATGGGCCTCTGCGGATCAGTGGCGTTTACTGTGGACATCTGTTCTGGGTTAGAAGGCCACTGGAAGTCCAAGTGCATATGGAAGTCCCTTTTCACAGCAGAGGGAATCGCTCCTCCGCGCCTGTTTTTGGGTCGCTCTTGGGCAAGAGGGGCATTTCAGCTCCCGCTCTTTCAAAAGGATGAGGGTTTAACTCCTCTCCGCATGCTCTGTTTTTCTTCCTGCACATTCCTGTTAGTTGGTTTACTGCGACAGCATGACTGCTGAGGTCATTTATGGCACAACATGGTGGGAATTTATTTCTGATGGTAAAAACTCTGCAGAGCAGATGAGCTCAGCAGCGTCCGTCTCCTTCTCTTCTTCACTCTCGGGTGTTCTGCAGATACTGAAGTGACCTGTTTGTGTGTATATTTGTGTGAGGATACGAGGGAGTAGGGAGTTGTGCAGTGGCTCTTTAGGGAGTGTGAAGTCAAAGGTCACTGCACACAGACTTACATATCCACAAGGACAGGTTAAATCAATTTGAGTATCCGGTGTTCAAAAAACAAATAACTTTAAATTCTCAGCATTAAAAACAATTAATGTTTAACTCAATAAACTCCTAATTAGCAGCTTCATTCATTCATTTTCTTTTTGGCTTAGTCCATTTATTAATCCGGGGTGGCCAGAGCAGATTGAACCAATTATCCAGCATATGTTTTATGCAGCAGATGCCCTTCCAGCGAGAAGGATCTGGCTGCAATCTCAGCCGCACATGCGCATTCAGAGTGATGCAATCTCAGCCGGACATGCGCAATCAGACAGCATTCAGCCGCACATGCGCATGTGAGCACGCGTTTCGCTTTCTGTAAGACAGATGCTTCACAACACGTACGCTCACTCGTACTGTAAGTATATTTATTTTGTTCGCAATGTTATTAAATGTGTTGTTTTTAATTGTTGTGTGAATGTTTTTAAAAACGATCGTGATATGAGTCTGATATATCCTGCACACAGGCCTCGATGTCATCCATGTGTTTTGAGATAAAGTAAACAGTTTAGCAATCGCTAGCTTGTTAACAGTAAACTCATTTATTCATTATATTAAATAGCGTAACATAAACAGGAAGATTGCATTAGATAACGTCAGTTCATACATTAGTCAACACAAATTTACCATGAACAACACATATGTTAAGTGTTAATTAATCTTTGTTAATGTTAAATAAACATATGCATTAGTTAAAAAAGTTTCTCATTGTTGTATTGTATCTCTTTACATTAACAGCTTAACATAATTAGCTAATGTTTACTTATAAACTAATGTATTTGTTCATTGATTAAATAACATGACTAAACAATGAACAACACATTTATTCAGGAATACTAAATTGTTGTTAACATAAACTTATACATATGTTACTTAATGCAGTTAACATAAACAAATAATAAACAATGACTCAGGTTCAGTCCACAGTCTTCAACTGGCATGTTATTCATGTTTGTAAACTTTTTTACTAATATGATTAAGCACTAGCAAAGCATTAGTTAAGGGAATTAGGAACCTTATTGTAAAATGTACACTACTTCAATATGTGTTATATTTGTAAACTATTTGCCCACTTACGACTAACCCAACATTATAACTGATGTGTTACTAACATCTGTGTGTTTATTACAAAGCAGTGATAAATGCTTTTAGTGGATCTAGAATCAGTGAAAACCATGTACACATCTCTTTCAGATCCTTTGCTACATTACATAACAAGAAATTGCCAGATTTGAAACATAAAAAATTGGGAATTAATTGGGAAAATTAAGAACAAGAGCTTTGTGAAATTTATATCAGTAAAGAGTTTACAGATGTTACAAATAATGTTGAAGTGATGTACACTTAAAAAAAAAGTTTCTGATTCCCTTAACAGATGGTTTGTTACTGATAAACCATGCTAGTAAAGAGTGTACAAATGCTAGTAACACACTTTATTATTGTTAAAGTAGTGTACAATTTATTAAAATAATCCTGAATCCCTTAACTAATGCTTTGTTATTGATAAATTGTGTTAGTAAAGAGTCCACAAACATGAATGACATGCAAGTTGAACATTGTGTAGCACTGAATTTAAGTCATTGTTTATTATTTGTTAATGCTAACTAATGCAATAACTGACATATTGCAATATTAATAAGTTTAGATTAACCAAGATTTACGATTACTGAATTACTGAACATGTTATTTATTGGTTGGTCATGTTATCTAACCCACAAACAAGTACATAAGTGTATGTGTAAGTAAACATTAATTAAGCTGTTAATATAAAGGAACACATTAAAATATCCTATTAAGAGTAGGTTAACTTTAAAAAAAGCTTATGTAAAAATCATTGTTCACCATCAGTTCATGTTAAATTCATGTAAATATGTATCTAAATATCATCTGATATTACAAGTTTTTGTTTATTTGGTATCTTATTTCATTTGTTTAGACAATATTAAAAACCATGAATACTTTACTAGCTCAGTTTTGGGGTGTTGATTTGAAAAGTAATATGGCAGTTTGCAGGTGACCTGCTCTATATCATTTGTTTAGGTGTTACTGACATTGTTTTATGAATGGATCTTTAGAGAAACTGGTATACAACAGTTGTAAAGTAATTTTGAAAGTAAAATTTGAATGTTGTTAACAAAAGACAATGATAAATACATGGAAAAGATTTATGTGGGATGCAAAAATTGTATGAATCAGAACCATTTTTACATCTGTCTCTTCAATTCGTTCTTACAGGTGGATCCCTCAGGTGTAAAACATCTGCATTGACTCCTCAGATGTCCACATCTACACTCCTCAGATGTCCACATCTACACTCCTCAGATGTCCACATCTACACTCCTTAGACATCCATTTTTGCACTCATCAGACGTCCACATCTACACTCCTCATGCTGTGTTCACACCAGACGCGGAAGACGCGTCAAGCGCGAGTGATTTACATGTTAAGTCAATGCAAACGCGTGAATAGACATCCTGAATTGCCGAACTGACCAATTTACGGGCTCAGCTCAGTCAGAAGCACTGCACTGCTAAATGCTTCCATCATCCAGGTATAGTTTCTGGAGGAGTTTATGAGCTCACCGAGCTGGGTGGACCTCTAAAAAGATCTAGTGGCTCCAAACGAATCGACGCTGTTTTTCAGCCTTCATAAAGCACATAAACACAGTTATTTTATCAATAAAATCCATGTTAGCCATTTAGCAACAGAGCTACAGTCACCGGGCAGACAGAAGCCCTGCCCATGATGCAAATCTGCATCTGTTCTAAAGTTAATTTGACGCGTGTATAGAGCAAGTAAACTCAAATGTTCAGACATCTATTTATGTGAAAATAGTGCAATTAATCCGCGTGTTTCGCGTCTGGTGTGAACACAGCATCAGACATCCACATCTACACTTATCAGACATCCGCATCTGTACTGGCTGACTGCAGATATTAATTCACTGAGTCATCAATCACCAACTGTTGTGTGTTATGGAAACATATTAGCATGTATTGTGACAGAAGCATTATAAATCATTATAAATCATCAATTCATTTTTTTCTTTTCAGCTTAGTCCCTTTATTAATCTGGGGTCGCCACAGCGGAATGAACCACCAACTTCTCCAGCATATGTTTTATGCAGCGGATGCCCTTCCAGCTGCAACCCATCACTGGGAAACATCCATACACACTCATTCACACACACACACACACACACACACACACACACACACACACACACAC
>CAIGQZ010032543.1:632916-643090 GCA_903798205.1 Danio tinwini
TAATATAATATAATATAATATAATATAATATAATATAATATAATATATGGGCAGCAGTAGTGTTTAAGAATGCAAGTGTGTATGGGTGTTTCTCAGTACTGGGTTGTGCCTGAAAGAGCATCTGCTGCATAAAACCTATACTGGAATAGTTGCCGGTTCATTCCGCTGTGGCAAACTCTAATAATTAGAGACTAAGCTGAAGAAAAATTAATGAATATATATATATTATATATTATAACATAATAGGCGATGCAGTTGCGCAGTAGGTAGTACTGTCGCCTCACAACAAGAAGGTTGCTGGTTCGAGCCTCGGCTAGGTCATTTGGCGTTTCTGTGTGGAGTTTGCATGTTTTCCCTGCATTCGCGTGGGTTTCCTCTGGGTGCTCCGATTTCCCCCACAGTCCAAAGACATGCAGTACAGGTGAATTGAGTAGGCTAAATTGCCTGTAGTGTATGAGTGTGTATAAGAGTGTATGGATGTTTTCCAGAGATGGGTTACAGCTGGAAGGGCATCCGCTGCATAAAACATATGATGGATAAGTTGGCGGTTCATTCCACTATGGCGACCCCAGATTAATCAGAATCAGTTTTATTGCCAAGTATGCTTTACACTCACAAGGGATTTGTTTTGGCAACAGAAGCTTCCAGTGTACATAAAGTGACAAGTGACAACACAAAATTAAATACAAGAAAAGAAAAGGCAATAAACATTAAACATTAAACAGAGATGCAGTTAGTCAAAAAGATCTGGATGTTGAGTTGTATGTACAGATATGTTGTAAATATACAGGTTATAAGGTGCTGTGTACAAGTGCGTATGAGAAAGTATTGCACGTTTATTGCACAGTAGGGGAATATTTAACTGTTCATGAGGTAGATGGCCTGAGGAAAGAAACTGTTCCTGTGTCTGGCTGTTTTTGTGCTTGGTGCTCTGTAGCGCCGACCAGACGGTAACAGTTCAAACAGGTAGTGTGCTGGGTGTGAGTCGTCCAGAGTGATTTTATGAGCCCTTTTACTCACTCTGGAAGAGTACAGTTCTTGAAGTGTAGGAAGGGTAGTGCCAGTGATTCGTTCAGCAGTCTGGACTATTCGCTGTAGTCTACGGAGGTCGGTTTTGGCAGCTGAGCTGAACCAGACGGTGATTGAAGTGCAGAGGATGGATTGGATGACAGCTGAGTAGAACTGTACGAGCAGCTCTTGTGGCAGGTTGAACTTCCTCAGCTGACAAAGGAAGTACAGTCTCTGCTGGGCTTTCTTTACAATAGAGTCAATGTGAATGTCCCACTTCAGATCCTGAGAGATGGTGGTGCCCAGAAACCTGAATGACTCTACTGCAGCCACAGTGCTGTTCATGATGGTGAGTGGGGGGAGTGCAGGGGGGTTCTTCAGATCATTGTGTCACTTGTGCACTTCAAAAAGGCTGTTTCTCATTCCTTTGAACAATTGCAAATGCTTTTTGTACGTCCATGCAAATTATTATGTTCAATTCTCTGAGGTTTTCTACATTATCAATTGCTTATGCCAAGTTGATCAAAATGTATTATTTTGGTCTCTGTTAAATAATCTCTCCCCCCAGAAAATTGAATCCATTGTTCGTAGCATAAATCTTTACATGCAAAACGACTGAACAAGCTGTCATACAGTTTTTCTCAGTGGCTTTGGTGCAATTCTCACAAAACTATTTACATTTGCACAACAGTTAATGCATTTCTCAAAACAATTAGTCATTTGTGCACATCATTGTAGCAGTTTCTCATTCCTTCAAACTAATTGCAAATGCTTTTGGACATGCATCAATTGCTTTCATACAACTCTCTGCTGTTTTATAACATTATCATTTGCTTATGTCATGTCAGTCAAAACTAACTAAACTTGTGAATGCTGAATAGTCATTCCATATAAAACTAATAGTGCTCAATTCATTACTTGGGTCATTACATACAAAAATATTGAACTAGTTGTCAAAATCTGTCAAACACATTTTATAAAAATCTTTAAATGTTTTTTTTTTTCTTCCTGAAAATGTATTTTAAATTGAACAATTTCATGAATGATTTACATGCCTATGTATGTTCAAGGTTCAGTTCTAATATGTACTGCAATATTGTTTACAGTTGTGCACAGCTCTACCCAAAGGGAGTTTATGTTTGTTGTAAATAAGGGTGTATTTATTATTTTGCACAATGCTGTGAAACAATTAGAATTGCAAAGAGTATATGCAAAAATGTGAAACATACATATTCAGTGTCTTGTACTCAGATACCTCACTAAATGCAGTGATGTCTAACTTTACTGTAGTTTCCAAATGGCTGTGCAAATAGTATATAGTGTGTCTTGAGCATTTTCAAAAAAGTGTCACCAATATCTGACTTTTTTGCATTGGAAAAAAAAATACAGATTAAACTGTCATAATTAAAACAGGACAAAGCCATTTGACTGTCTTGTTCATAAACAATGGTGGCAGGACTTTTCATCGTGATGACACTGACACTTTCATTTACATAAATACTTACTTTTGAGGAATGAGCTATCCATTTTGAGCAAGTGACACGCTTTTGCAGGTTCTCCACTAGGTTTTGCAGTTTGTACTAATTGTTTTGAGAAATGTATTAACTGTTGTGCAAATGTAAATAATGTTGTGAGAAATTCACTAAAGCAACTGAGAAAAACTGTAATATTTTGTCATTATGCATTTTTCCATACATTTCCATTAGACTTTCATTTTTCAAAATCTGTTTACAAAAGTGCAGATGCAGTTCAAATTATGATGTCTTTTAAAAAAGTGTTCCCGGCTCCGGTTGCCCTAAGTAATGTAGACTAACAATCCTTTTGAGGATTTGGATCTCAAAAGCATTTGTGTTTTATGTGTTTGCATTAGCATACACAGTTCTTACCCCTCACTGGCTTGCATGGTTCAGGACTTGTGGAGCTGTGCATCGATGGATTTAGTGTTTGGAATTTCAGCAGTGAAAATTGAACCCCACTGAACTGAACTAAACTGAACTTCAACTCTGAAAACAGGACTGACAGTTTCAATTTACTATAATTTTCTATGTGAAGCTGCTTTGACACAATGTACATTGTAAAAGCGCTACAGAAATAAAGATGAACTCAATTTATTAAACAGCTTTTCTTGTTTGACTTGGTTAAAGAAACTAGGATCCAGAGCAGAAGACATGTCTTGCAAATGTATAAACCCTTTTTCAATGGGTTGACACATTTTCCCCACCACTTTGCAAAACAGTTAATATAGATGTTATTCAAGCAGTCCAAACTTTATTGTTTTAGCTATGGCCACCAAACAGAAACCATTTAATCCTAACTATTAGAAACTATCAAAGATTAGTATAGAATCACTGAAGCACTGGTTTGACACTCCTTCACACAAATGTTCAATTAGTTTGCAAACCTTATAACAAAAGAAGGCCAGTCTGTGTTGTTCTTTGCCAGCATGGATGGAAGACTTCAATATGTCTTCTACTCTGATAAATGTGACTGTATTTTGGTTTACATGTGTTTTCTCTAATATTTACAGTATTTTATAATTTTTGTCTGTTTTGTTTTTTAACAGCATTTCAGTTTTCACTCACATTTTGAAAAAAATTATCATGAATTCAATATAAATTTAATCAAAACATTTCAGTAACACTTTATAATAACTCCACATTTGAACCATTTATTAAGCATTAGCAAATAGTGAATTCATCATCAGTTAATCATTAACTCTACATTAATAAGCGCTAGTAAGCAGTTTATAACTGCAGCTACAAATGCTGTATTCTTGATTTATAACCACATTTATAATGTGCTTAATAATTGTACTTTCATACTTTGTTAATGGCTTATTTTCATTACTAAATTAAGTATTACATCATTAGCAAACCCTTTATTTAAGCATAGTTGGTTATTTTTTGAAGATCATTCAGAATGAGTTAGTAAATAATTAATAAACTATTCAAATTAGCATTTAGAATTCTTATTATCCAGGCATATACTATAGTTAATTTGTATGTTAATAAATGCTTCATTAACTCAACTTCATTCAGTTTTATGGCCTAATCTATTGAGGACTATTTATGCTTTATAAATCCCTTATAAATTGACAATTAAAGGCTCAGTTAAATTCTAAATAGGAAAAAAGAACAACTTTTATTCTTTATTCTCATTTACGCATAAACGACTTTATTCATTTCTATTCGTTTGAAGATACACAAATGAAACTGTATTAAATGAAAAACAAATCTTTGCAACCTTATCTAAAATAAAATTACTGTGCAGTTTAAACGTTTCATCCTATTATATTGTTAAATTATTATATTGTTGTTGTTTTATCCAATTTTATGTCACATTTTGACACTCCTGTTATTCAGCAATGTTTAAACTTTATAGAAATTTAGATTATTGTTCATTTGATACTAAGCCTTTATATGTCATTTATAAGGGATTTATAAAGCATTAATAATCCTCACTTTAGATTAGGTCACAAAACTGCATGAAGTTGAGTTAATAAAGCATTATTAACATACATAGTAACCATTACTATATGCCTGAATAATACAATATATAAACGTTGATTTTAATAGTTTATTAATCATTTACTAGCTCATTCTAAATGATCGTAAAAACCTCCAACTACTCTTAAATACAAATGATTTGTTAATAATGCAATACTTAATTTAGTAATGAAAAATAAATCATTAACAAAGTATGAAAATACAGTTATTAAGCACATTATAAATGTGGTTATCAATCAATTAATACAGCATTTTCAGCTGCAGTTATAAACTGCTTACTAACGCTTATTAATTTAGATTTAATGCTTAACAGATAATGAATTCACTAGATGCTGATTCTTAGTAAATGATTCATAGTGTGTAGTTATTATAAAGTGTTACCAACATTTCTTATGCTGGATCCAATTCTTTGCAAAAAGGCAAATTTGACAGCCCAAACAGAAAGACAACAAACGGCATGCGCAATAGGCTACAATGACAAGCAATGGTGCACTGATTCTCACTGAGTTCTGTATTTTGTTGTCCATTGTGTAGTGATTGATTAAAAGAGCTCATATACTTGTTTGCAAGTTGTGTTGTTTGAAGGTTAAATTAGGTTTTGTTGCATGTTTTAAATGTTTTGTCACGATTAGATCATTTTGCAAGCAAAATGTGTCATTTTGACCATGAGTGGCGCTGTTTAGGCCTGTGTGTTAACTGTTTTGAAAATGTAGTTTCAGTTGACCGCTGCATCAAAGCTATCAAGAAAAACTGTAATTGGTAAACTTTCCCCCAGTCAAATCTTGACTTTTCTAATGAAGGTCTAAAAGGAAGTTGTCCTATGTTCACACTTCTATTTTTGTTTTTTCTTTGTGCTATTCAGTGCTGTCTTTTCCTTTCTGTATCACAATGACAATATGTCACCAAATTACAGTACAAACTACCAAAAAAATAAATAAATACAAATTGCCATAGAACATCCCTCCAGAGTACACTGTAGTATTGTTAACATGACTAGCATTTAGTAATTTGACTGTCTTATCCATACACAATGACACAAAGACTCGTAATTCTGACGGCACTGACTTGTTCATTGATACAGAAATTTAGTTTTGAGAGATGAACTAAGTAATTTGAGCAAGAGACTGGGTTTTGCAGGTAATCCATTGTGTTTTGCTATTTGTACGCATTGTTTTGAGAAATGCACTTACTGTTTTGCAAATTTTGATTCTGATCTGAGAAAAAAAACAAAGCGACTGAGAAAAACTGCAATATAATATAATATAAATGAAAATGGAAAGAAGAAAGAAAGATGAAAGAAGGGGCTATAAACAGTATATATGTGCTTCTCTATATGAAATACAGTAAGCCTGCCAGGGATAAATTTTAGGTTCTGTTTAAAAATAAAGTTGTTGAAAAATAACTCTATACATGAATTTTTAAATTTTGAATGTTAAAAATATCTGTAAGAAGAATTATTTTTGTTTTATTAGAGAATTATTCATATCAGACTGCAAAATTATACATGCACAGAATATTTTCACACATGTCATATTGCATCACATCATGGTCACGAGCCTCTCTTTAAACACGTTGAAGCCTATTGATTTGATATATAAACAAGCAATTAAAATTTTGGATTAAAAGCCTATGCAATGGCATCATTGTGAAGTTTTATGCAAACATAACCTTTTTAGTTTTGAAAGTTTCATTAATTTGAATTATAATAAATTGGTTTTTAGATGTTTAAATGATCATGTTGTTGAATAACCATTGCTGTATTCTGATCTAATCAGTAGGCATCAGACCTCTCACAGACTATCACGAGCAACTGGTAATGGTGGCTGTCTTGTTCCAAAGTGTAAAACCTTGTTTGGTCAATCTGTCTTCTTTGTTAAGGAAACCAAATTGTGGAATGATTTACCTGTTAGCCTAAAATTAGTAAGGAATGTAAATGTTTTTAGTAGCGTACACTACCTGACAAAAGTCCTGTCATCGATCCTAGTTGTAAGAGCAACACAATAACTTGATGTCTAGTTGATTATTTGGAAAAGTGGCAGCAGGTAGATTTTCCCAATTAACCATCTGTTGGACTGCATCCCAATCATCACAAATACTGCAATATAAGACCTATTGGAACCTGATAGACTGAAGATTTGCAAAGAAGTCAGTCAAGTTTGGTGAAGGAAAAATCATGGTTTGGGGTTACATTCAGTATGGGGGTGTGCGAGAGATCTGCAGAGTGGATGGCAACATCAACAGCCTGAGGTATTAAGACATTTGTGCTGTCCATTATATTACAAACCACAGGAGAGGGCAAATTCTTTAGGATAGCTCTCCTTCTCAAAATTCAGCCTTCACTTCAAAGTTCCTGCAAGCAAAGAAGGTCAAGGTGCTCCAGGATTGACCAGTCCAGTCACCAGACATGAACATTATTGAGCATGTATGGGGTAAGATGAAGGAGGAGGCATTAAAGATGAATTAAAATAATCTTGATGAACTCTGGGAGTCCTGCAAGAATGCTTTCTTTGCCATTCCAGATGACTTCATTAATAAGTTATTTGATTCATTGCAGAGATGTATAGATGCAGTCGTCCAAGCTCATTGGTGTCGTCATACACAATATTAATTCTTTTTCCACTGCACCATGACTTTATATTCTTTAATGTACATTATTTCTGTTAAGTGACAAGATGTTTGCCTAAGCAAAGTCAGATCTTACTGTCCTAATAAAATAAAAAAAAAATTAAGGCATGATCATATTTATCATAAAATAAGCATAATCTAAAGGCCTTTGCCTTTTATATAAGCCACTTCTGATACTAAACGGTCAACTAAAGGTCAAGTTATTATTTGTTTTTCCTCAAACTTGGATAGGCAACAACACTTTTGTCATGTAGTGTACTTAAAAAGTGGTTAAAAATAAAAGAGTGGTGTTTAAACAGTCTAGTATTAGTTTGTTTTATCATGCCGCCTTTGCTTTTTACCTTATAGCAATTTTATGTGAAGAATTATAATTTTGTGGGAGGACTGACTCTGTAAAGCAATACCTCTCTTTGTTGTTTAGCTGAACAGATGAGATTTTTTTCACTGCTGTGATATGTTTAAGCTTGTTACTCAAAAAAAATAAAAAAGTAACACACTTTCAATTTATGGTTTTACACTCTCAGAAATAAAGGTACATGAGCTGTCACTGGGGTGAGACCTTTTCAAAAGGTACATATTTGTACTTAAAGGGTCCATACTGGTACCTCAAAAGTATATATTAGTACCTAAAACATTTAACAGGAACATTTTTGTACTTTTTATGTACCAGTATGTACCCTCAAAGTATTAATATGGACCTTTAAGGTACAAATTTGTACCTTTTGGAAAGGTACCACCCCAGTGACAGCTCCCGTACCTTCATTTCTGAGAGTGCAGGGCAGAACTGAATTATTGAATTTGTAAACTGAAGTTGAAATTTAGTAGAGGACACAGGATTAGAAAATTTGAACAGTAAATACCTTGATATGAGTGACTACAAATCTTTAAATTTAAGGAAAATTATATAGCACACACACACATCTGCAAGATGTAGGCCTATCTTAAAGATGGTTTTGTCTGGAAAACGTCTGCTGTGTTCAAAGGTCTAATAAATGTATTTAAAATGTCAGCCGAAATGTCAGCTGTATGAACATTCTACATTTTAACCATCTTCAAGACACATTTTAAATGCTATATTTAACGTCTGAAAACAGACATCTAGACAATTTTTGAGTCAGCATTCTAATAAGTCTTGCAAATGAAAACACAAATCAAATAACCATCCATGTCACTAACCTTTTAATCCATTCTAGAAAATCAACTAAACTCACTGTAATACATCAGTTATTTTATGATCTATACACATTTAAATGCACATGTGATTTTAAATATGCTCTGTTGAATATTGTTGAATTATTTGCATCCAAGTGTGTTTCATAACATTTTTTCGTAAAATTATATTTAAATATCAATATTGCAACTATTTTATAGAAATAAACTGTGACAATACATAATTTTCCATTAATATTTTATGTTACTATCTTAAATCGTGATTGTTTTTAATCAAGTATTGTGAAAAGATAAAGTAAAAGCATTGGTTTGCAGTAAGTGGACTATGTACACTAAAGAAAATGCTTCATTGGGTTTACATTTTTTTATATGGGCTGAATTTAAACAAACAAATTACATTTAGTATTGTTCAGCTTAATTGGTTTATTACTTAAATTTTGCTTATGTAAATTGTTTGCAACAAGTTGCAACTAACCATTTTTCAGTGAAAAACCGTTTTAACAAGTGTACCTGTTTAAAATTTATAAATATCATTTTGTGTATATGCATTATGGTTTTATGTTGTTTCTTAATTAAATTTAGCATGATTGTGATGGTGTTGTGCACCTGCTATAGCTATGTATTTACCTCAGCTTGCGGAAAAGCTACTTGCCACTTGGATTTATCATGGTGGTTTCTCTTTAACCAGCTGCCTTAGTATAGTGGTTTTCAGTATGGTCACGCTAAGTCAGCAGAAAAGGTTTAGCGTTAGTGGATTTACCAGTTCAAACAATATTTGTCATATTTTTTAACAGTACTGAAGCATCACAATCCCGCTGTTATACATAACTGAGACTGTTAATGCGCCCATTTTTAATCTGCAGACAAGTGTATAAGATAAGCAAGACATTATAAACAAGACATTAAAAGCTTAAACTGGAAAACTGTATTAAAATAACTCCATTAAAATAAGCTAATATTTTAAGTAAAACTTGAGGATTTGCATTGCATCATTAAAGGGAGAGATCAAAGTTATTACAACTACACGTCTGGTACTGTAAGCGTGTCATGAGCTATATGTGATGTTTGTCTAGTTTTTTTCATTGCTTTAGATTTTTTTAAATGTTTTCCCATGCACCTAAAGTCTAATAAAGGCTAGTAAATAAAACAACTGGGGTTTCTACTGCGTTCTTGGATTTGCAGGTTATATATTATCACTGTGTTTGTTCAGGTTTTTTGTTTTTTCATCATTTTATATGCTTATCATCGGACATTTCTTTGACTGTAGCTTGTTGAAAATTTCCATATAATTTCTCCAAATCTGCCAAAAAAGAAAGGAGGGGGGAGTCTAAAGGTTACTGATAAAATAATAAATTATACGCTGTTGCTATCAAACAGTTTATTTAATCATAAAAGTTATATATTTTTAGAAAGTGTCAAAGTAGATTTATCAAAAAGCAATAATGTAATAAACATTTTTTAACCAACGCAGATAAATAGATTAAATAAAAAAAGAGTTAAAAGTCTTCTTCTGTTGAGAAAACGAAGCATTATCAAATTAATATGCTATAACCTTTGGCTAATATACAATGATTTTGTTTCTTACTAAGAGTCACCGAAATCTTTAATTAGCCAGGAAACAGTACAAGCATTGATAGACTTTCCGCGGTGAAATCATTGGTCTCCGTCTCCATGGACACAATTACTGAACGAAAATTTTAATCAAATTTAAGCTACGGAGTTTCCAAAAAAAGAAACCAAAGAGAACTTGATATATAACAAGCATTTAAACTCCTTTAAAAGACGACCTTTTACGAAACGTATATGGAGACATTCGTATATCTATCTATCTATCTATCTATCTATCTATCTATCTATCTATCTAT
>CAIGQZ010032543.1:656044-684245 GCA_903798205.1 Danio tinwini
AAAGTCTTAGGATTTTAACACTTATTTATTTATTTATTTTTTATGATTGTCAGTAAAACTTCATGAGTCATATTATCAATTTGTCAATTTCAGCTTGACTTGTGGGTTGCTTTACATTCATTAGTACAAAAAAATCCCTTCAAAAGTGTTAAAATCCTAAGACTTTCTGTAGTGAGAGGCTGTGTGATATGTTTTTCCTTTAAACCAAAACCAAGGCCACAAATATGCCTTTTTTATGTCAAGCATAGGGGCAGTGTATGGTTTTGACAGTTTTTCCTTTTAAGATTAATGAGCTTATGAGAGCCTTGTGTCTGTGTCTGAAGGCCACATTGGATATCTGCCCTTGTGACCAGTTAAATAGCATAGTTGTGACATAGTTGTGAGTGAATTAAATAAGCTCAGATTCCCCTATTTTGTGTTAGAGAGAAAGAAAGAAAGAATTGGTAGCTTTTAGTTGTGGAACTTTCTAGTCTGCCCATCAGATATCATCCAGTTCCTCTTCAAGGCAGGCTACTGTATAAGCAAACCCTTGCTAAGTGTACTGCTTTACTTTAACCATGACTTGTCTTGTCACAGCATTTATATGTCATTGTTCTTTGTTTGATTGCTTCTGTTGTTTTCATTTGTTGGATAAACATTGGACAGAACTGTATAGTGTGCCCACAGTCATATTATGGAATATATACACCTTAAGAGAAGGTGTATATATACACCGCAATGTAACATGGTTTTCCTACCCACCGAATTGATTGACAGCTGCGTATTAACATGTCTTAGTTGTAACGCGTATAAACATATCCACAAGACAGGACGTGCGCAAAGCAACTGGGATTAAGCGATCTCTTCAGCTCTCTGTGATCAGCAGCACCTCAAGAATTAGTTTTACAAGTCTAAAACGTTGCTAAAACAGAGCATGTTTGTAATAAAGAGAGTAAAATCACAATGTAATTCAACACCACAGCTGCATATCAGTACAATTATAAAAGAAGACACTTCAATCCCGATTCATGGACTTAAATCAGGTTTATTTTGTACATTAACATAACAGATGTCCATACAGCAGTGTATATTAAGGTGTATCCTGTCACATTTGCAGTGCAAAAACAGTGCAAAGCTAAACACGTGTGTGTGTTTGCATGTGTGTATGCAAACTTTATAATGACATTGTGTGTGACCCATTTTGTAGAAAGGCTTGAATTAACTCCACAACAAATACATCAAATAACCATTGTTTTTTACTGTAGTAATGGAGATCTGCTTCAATCTTGTTTGTCACTGTGGTGCTTATGCATAAGATGGGTAAAATAGGTGCCCTTTAAAAGGTACACTCTTGTAAAGGTTTTTATAAAAATTTGCCAATTTTTATTATGTTGATTTATTCTCCATTGCAGAAGCAGATCTAGAAATTTTATTATGAGGTGGTATGACATTTCTGAAAGGTGGCAACACTGAATCAAGCCTCTTTGCATGGCTTTGTGGACTCAATGAATGCTATACATATACTGCTTCAACAAATTTGCTGTTTAGTTGAGACTAATTTGCAATTACTCCAAGAAACACTAAGAAAAATGCTTGTTTGCATGGCCATTGCCGTTTTTTTTTTACATTTTATTTATGATCAAACAATGGCTACAAATAATATGTATAGTTTTGTTTCATTCACCATACGTTATCATTGTATTGGTATGTGAAGGATGAATGACTGATTGCGTTTATATTATGGAATATATACAATAAATAATATTCTCACTGAAATAAATATCCTATATCTGCATGCTTCTTTATTGACGTTGGTACAGTGTTGCCAAATGTTACAACGTAAGATAAACCAAAGGTATTCCCTGAAAAATTTACCAAATAAGTTCAAATGTCGTATTTTACAAATAGAATATAGAATGGCTAATCCCAAAATTCATCGTCATACTTCATAAGGGAGCAAATTACCAAATTACTTAAATTACACTGTCAGTATTAGTATTAAAAAGTTCTACTATTCAATGCTTATAAATAATGACTATATCTGGCAACATTGAGGTGTGGTGGCTGTGGCTGCATGATTCACTAAGCAGTCCACAGATACATTTAGAATTTCACTGAGTTACCAGTGTTGGGGTGGCAATGTTTTTTCTCAAGGTGGCAATTGACACCCAGTGCCACCCGGTAGATCTGCCCCTGCTACATTGCCATAAACAATTAGACACTACAGGCTCATTGAAAATACATGCCTCCATTTTGAAATGTGCAAAAACATTTAAACATATATGACTGCAATTAGGTAAAATGAATGCGACAGGCAGTATGGACCTTACCAACTTTGATTCCTTTTCACACTAATGATATTTAAAGGGACATATTATTGACAAATCAAGCATTATTTTTTTTCAGTTCTTTGTGCACCAAATGAATAACACATAACAACTTAACGATCTATGATTGGCTGCACGGTGGTGCAGTGGGTACATCATCGCCTCACAGCAAGAAGGTCGCTGGTTTGAGCCTAGGCTGGGTCAGTTAGCGTTTCTGTGTCGGGTTTGCATGTTCTTCCTGTGTTTGTGTGGGTTTCCTGCGGGTGCTCCAGTTTCCCCCACAAGTCCAAAGACATATAGGTGAAATGGGTAAGCTAAATTGTCCGTTGTGTATGTGTGTGAATGAGTGTCTGTGGATGTTTCCCAGTGATGGGTTGCAGCTAGACGGGCATCCGTTGCGTAAAACAAATGCTGGACAATTTGGCGGTTCATTCCGCTGAGGCGACCCCAGATTAATAAAGGGACTAAGCCGAAAAGAAAATGAATAAATGAATGATCTATGATTGTTTATGATTTGTTATTTAATATTTTTGCTTTACCGTCTATCTTTTGCTCTTTTCCGTTTGCTCGGTAGCTCACTCTGTATGGTGTTTGTACTTGTGATGCAGAGCATTCTGATTAAAGTCCAGCAAAACACTGTTCCATAAAAGCAATGTATGTTTTTTCGCTGTCCATTTTTTCTCATAGTGGAAACACTATTGATTGTGTTTTGGGATAGGGATTAGATCAGTAGTTCACACATTGATCTGTTTAACATGCATGGATGTGCACCTTAAACATACAACAACCCCAAGTAATGCATTTTAGATTTCAAAACTGTAGAAAATGCCCTTTTTACATATTTGTCCTCTGAAAAACTGCAGCAAAATTTACCCGGATCGATGGTTTTTACATTTCACATATGCAGACAGGCAGATTTTCCAATGAGCCTGGGCTGTTTTTTATTATTATTTATGTTTTACAGTACATTTATGTCGATTGTTCCAAATCTTGTTTGTATATGGATGTAAACAAATGGGCCTGATTTGAACCACTGTGCATGCAGAAATCCTCTTCTTAGGCTTCTCTTAAGCTTCTGCCAGACACACATAAAAACCATCTCTTATTTCTGCCCTTGTGTGGGTGCCTGTTGATCCAAGCCATGGGTTTGTTTAGGGTGTCCAACATGGACCTTGAATCCACGTCTCACATAAAAGGGCTACTGACTTCCTGAAATACCCACAAACCTGTGCTGCTAGTCGTCTGTCATTTGGACAATTTGTTGAAAGCTGCATATGTTAAGCCCCATGTTCCCATAATGGCAGCTTGTTATTGCAGTCACACATGGATTCATCAGACTTTACTCATGTGGAGCAAAATGCTGAATAAATGCAATATCAGTTTTTGGAAAAATTATATACCCGGTTTGCCAATAAAAATATACTTTTGTGCAGCTTGTGTTTGAAAGCAAACATGCAGTTCAGCTCAGAATTTATAAATATAAATCATTTTTGAATGAAAGTGGTAACTGCTTCTTAGTACATAAATGTAATATGCATAAATGTAATATAAATATGCAGTTTTCTGGTGTGTACAGCATTTATTATGTTAGAATTATACATGCTTGTCTCTGCATTAACAGATTTGTATCATCTCATGCTGTATATATACTGTATATATATATATATATATATTATTTATTTCAGTGACAACTGACAATCTCTGTCCTTTTGTTGCAGTTCTTTTATACTTTGGTAGGTGAAACAACAGCTGGCATACGTGGAGAGGACATACGTGACACAACGCTCCACATACGTGGAGAGGACATACATGACACAATGCTCCACATATGTTGCTTTTCAACATGTTGACTTTCATATTCTACTGGAAATTCCTAATTCAGAGATCTTTTTGAGCAAATAAATGATACAAATTTATCTACACAAGGGGAATTCCACTATTTGCAAGGCAGATGACACAAAACTATTTATCAAAAGGCTAAATGGGGGAAACTCTCCACTGGAGTACATGCTTCTTTTGAGTGAAGACAGATGGAGACAGAAGCCAGTCTGGACTTGTTCATTTGAAACTGATATTTTGGTACAGTAGCCCCTCTCATTGCTGCATCTATTTGCACTCACACATTCACACTGGAGAATAAACTTTGAAACTATTTATCAGTTGGCAGTAATTTTCACAAATGATTACAAAGAATCTGCAAATAAGAATATAATGTGAAAACATAGAGCTAGAGACTTTTATGTGTCTGACGTGAAAATTGTGCTAGTGATAGCAAATAAAAGTAACACAAGCATAACAATTTGTGTTATTAGAAATAAAATGTCTTTTACCAAAGTATGAGCTCTTATACTGTGCTTATTCATCTTTATTTCTTTTATTTCAAGCGCTTTTACAATGTAGATTTTTTCAAAGCAACTTAACATAGAAGTTCTAGTTAACTGAAATAGTTTCAGTCCAGTTTTCAGAGTTGAATTTCAGTTTAGTTAATTTCAGTGTGGTTTAATTTTCCCTGCTGAAAGTCCAAACACTAAAGAGCAAATCCATCAATGCGCAGTTCCACAATTCCCAAACCAAGCAAGCCAGTGGTGACTAATATAGTGCACTCTTCCATAGCACACATGAATGTAAAGGTGTGCACTATACATCAGGTCATTATAAATAAAGTGTCGCGTGATTAAAAAAAATACAAAACAGGGAGGATCTAATTGCAAGGTCTTTATTGACCGAATGAAACATATAGGTCAAACAACAAAACAGAAAAGGGTGCAGGAGAGACAGAACAGGTCCAAGATGTCCAGATCTGAAATATCTTCGGGACGACAGGCAGATCCAAAATAATCAAGCGTCCTACTAAAACACAGAGAGCAATGAGTAACAACGAACTGACCAGGTACAAAAGAACGCCAAACACATATATAGCAGAGATAATAAGATACAGCTGACACAAATAATCAGTGGAGCTGATAAACAAACCACATGACAAAAACAGAGACATACCAGGAAGTGCGCACAGACTGCAACCATGACATAAAGAGCAAAAAAAAATTGCAACTTGCTTTTAAACAACTTTGGTGGCTCATACTACTATCACAAATTATATTTTATCAACATAAACTAGTTTGGGACTGCTTGACTACTAATGCTTTTTAATGTTTATTTATCAGTATAAGTGGTAGTCTATGGATGATTCTAGAACTGCAGGTACATTCTGTGTCTCCAAGATAAACATTCTATTATAAAAAAAATCAACAGTTTTGACAAATAACACAAATTATATCATTTTACATTATCTATAAAAATATTGTTTGTATGTGTATTTGAGACATTTTGTCTTAAAATATTAACTTTTTTGTTCTCTTTTGTTTTTGGTGTGTTTACTCTGCTAAGTCAAATAAATATTTACATGAAATGTCTATTTTATGTATTGTTTGTTATCTAAGTTAAAAAAAACAACATTAATGTCTGTCCCTATATAATCTGATCAACTTTGATACAGTGGTTATTAAAAAAAAAGCATAACAACCACTAATTTATAATGAGAACTATATAGATCAGTGATAACAACCTGTAAAGCACTGATAGAAAAAGCATGTGGCTTGCTCCAAGTGATGTCACTTCCTCTAATGGGATCTCTGGAAGGCTTTGAAGTATGTCATTTTTTATCTCTTATAAATTTGTACAAAAAGTTAAGGATACACTAATAGTGGTTTAATTATATAAGTTAAACAACAATTAGTAACGTAATGGCTTTTAGCATTTTCTTGTTGAATTGCTAAATGCCTCCTCAATTGTAAGTCACTTTGGACAAAAGCATCTGCTAAATATAAATGTAATCAGATGTTCTCTATCAAGCATTATTGTACATTAATAATAGAATCAGTTTAATGTAAATTACACATTTGTTGTTTGTCATTTCAGTTTAAGGAAAATGAATGAAATATACGCACATTTCTAGAATGAACACTGTGAAGAAAAAAGTGGCTTAATGACCAAGAAAAATTTGGATTCCAGAACCAAACCAGTTTAGAACCACAGAATTTTTTTTTTTTTTTACTGTCCGCTTCCTCACACAGTACCACAGTATTATTTTCATTTAGGCTTTAAACTGTGATAGTCTCCAAAAGCTCACAAAGAGAGATAGATCATGCTTTCTCAATAAGGGGAGGTGAAAGATGAGCTTTGATGGAGGATGACAGCACATTGCTGGTTATCTGTCCATCTGCAGGTAAAGGCCCAATATCACTTGTGACTTTACTGCAGTTATTCGTGTGAGTATTATCACTCGTGCTGCACCATCAATCATCTTTACAATAAAAAACAAAAGTAATCTCCTCATAAAATCTTGCACAGTCACCCCATGCTCATTTGAAATTTAAATTCTAATATTAAATTCATTCATGTTAAAAATTGTTTACAACATATGAATGAATATTTCATATTAGTGTTGTTTTTTGCTTCAAAATGCATGGTATTTGACATAACTACTGTGTTTTAAAATGTGGGTTACACTCTATATTAAGGTGTCTTGGTTACAATGTACTAATTTAATTACTGAGTAATTTTATGGAATTATACGTACTTACTAGTTAGAATGGGTTATGGTTAGTTATGTGTAATTAGGCATGATTAATTGTAATTGCTATAATAAGTACAGGTAGTATGTGTAACAACAATTTACATTTATCATGACACTGTATTTACTAAAAATGAGTTAAAATGATTAAAACTCATAAAATGATGCCTGTATGTGTAAAATGACACAAAGTTGGTGTTACAGCATATTGTGAAAAGAATACATAATTTAACAGTATTAAAGCCACTTTTCTTAACCATATTTCAAGAGGACATTGCATATTGTCAAGTTTCCCTGTGTGTGCATTTGTTATGTTTCTTTCCCCAGTGTTAATTGTGTTCATTTGGTTTTGGTGTGTCTTTTCATGTATTGCTTTGCACCCCTTCCCAACTGTATTAACGTTTCCCATGTTCATCTGTGTTTGATTTTTGCTAACTGTTTTAGTTTGAATTGTTTGTGTATTTATTATGGGTAACACTTTACAATAACAGTACATGAATAATGACATGTTAATATGTAAACTAAACATTACTTTTTATGAATTACTGATAAGTTATTGTATGCGATAATCATGAACTAACTTTAACTATACAAGTCACATGACTTTATCTGTGAATAACGGCTAACTTGTTAGTACATGATTGTTTGATTATTATTGTATTATTTATCACATTAGTTTATGCTTAGTTTAACTATCATAAACTCATGATATGTTAATGTATAATTATACCATGAATTTACTTGTAGGGACACATCATCATTAAGGCAAGGCAAGACAAGTTTATTTATATAGCACATTTTATATAGCCGATTGACCCTGCTTTGAATGAACTCTTGGAATTTCTAGTTTATATGATCCGAAAGATCTGAATGTTCTATTAGGTTTGTATTCAGTGAGCATATCTGTAATGTATTGAGGTCCTAGGCCATTTAGTGATTTATAGACAAATAACAATACTTTAAAATCTATTCTGAATGTAACTGGGAGCCAGTGTAAAGACCTGAGGACAGGTGTGATGTGCTCTGATTTCCAGCGTTCTGGATGAGCTGCAATTGTCTGACTGTTTTTTGGGAACCCATCCTTAACTACTCATGCACGTCTGTCTATTGCGTTTACACTAAATAGCAACAGAAAAAGTGTTCTTTCAGCATCAACATGAACAGTTTAAACACAGGAGTTCATGAGTAGTTAAGGATGAGTTTATGGTGATGTACCCCTCCATGTAAAGTCATGACATAATTATACATCAGTTTTCTTCAAAAAAATCTTCTTTTGTGTTCAACAGAAGTAAAAAAAAAATCGCAAACAGGCCTGTAAAAAGTGAATGATTAAAAATTATTAAGCCTTATTAAGGTAAGCATGTTCATTTATTTAACTAAATTGTTTTGCTTTATATGATAGATTTAATTCAACCATTTATTCTCATATACAAAAATTCTGTATTTATGTAAATATCTTAATGGATCGTGTTCTTTACTTCAAATTCTAATGATTTTTGGCATTAAAGAGAAATTCATAATTTTAATTAAAAAATTTAATAAAATCTGTAAATCAGACAAAGTAATTATAACTATTAAGGAGACTGCTCAATTACAGGTTACTTTTACAGTGTCTTTATGAACCTTCACCTTCATTTCATGGTGTATTGCATTTTTGAAATCTCTTGGATACAAAAAACTGACTGTTTGCAAACAGAATTTCCTAAAAGCATTAATCATTTGTAAAAGAGGTTGTCTCTGCAGTTGAAACTTGTGTTATTGATTGATTGAGTCAATTTTGCATGTACAAACAGTCAAACAAACAGAGTGATGGAAAACGTTTACAGAGCCCTGCACACTGTTTACTTTTTTTACCCTACTGTATGAATGGTCTACTGTACAATACTTTTACTGTTTCTATACATTACACAAGGGTGTACTGACCACAGTAGCCTTTGTTCAGCTAGATTTCAGATTTGGTTTGGTTGGGTGAAATGTTATTAAAAGTTGTAGTTAACCTACCATTTTGGATAAATCAGTATTTCACCTTAGTACCAACATGAAAAAAGAGCTGTAATCATTTATAGTAAATATGGCAACACTTTACAATACAGGTAGACTACTATGCATTTATACTATGCATGATTTTTTATTATATTAAATTATTATAATTTTTTTTATATATATTTCATGTTTTGTCCGGTCAACTTGATTTCATTTGTAAATATACATATTTTCCTGTCATTCAGACCTGCAACATATTCCAAAAAAAAATATTGGGACAGAAGCAATTTAGGGCCAGTATGCAGGTAAACTGGTTAAATAATGATGTGATTTAAACAGGTGATGTCAACGGGTGTTTTTAATTTTGATTTGGTACAAAAGCAGAATCCAAGACAGGTTGAGTCCTTTAGCAGCTAAGATGGACTGAGGATCACCAATTTGCCAACAAATATGAGAGAAAATTATTAATATGTTTATAAACTATTTTCCTCATGGAAAGATAGGTAGATATTTCACCTTTAACAGTACATAACCAAAGATTTAAGGACTCTGGAGGAATTTCAGTGCATGAAAAGTGTGTAAGTCTAAACTAAACTACTGTGATCTCTCAGGCGGCACTGCATCAAAAATCGTCATTCATCTATAAGCGATATTGCCACATGGGCTCAAGGCTAATTTGGCAATTTTTGTCAAGTACCACAATACATAGTTGCATCTACAAATGCCAGTAAAAACTGCACTGTGCCAAAAGGAAGCCCTATGTTAACAGTGTCCAGAAGCACAGTCGACTTCTCTGGACTTGAAGGCATTTTGGATGGACCATTACACTGTGGAAACGTACTGTGGTCAGTTAAATCAGTATTTTTGGGAGAAATGGGCGGCGAACCAAAAAAAAAAAAAAAAAAGGATCATACAGACTGTTACCAGTGACAAGTTCAAAATCCAGGCTCTGTTATGGTATGGACTTGTATCAGTGCCCTTGGCAAATGTAAATTGCACTTCTGTGATATACCAATAATACAGAAAAGAATATAGAGATTTTGGGGCACAATACGCTACCTTCTTTTCTAGGGATAGCCATACATATTTCAACAAGACAATACAAAATCACATTCTGCACACATTAAGTTCTGGCTGTGGATGAAGAGGATACAGGTACTTGACTGGCCTGCCTGCAGTTCCGATCAATAGAGAATGTGTGGTGCATTTGAAGTGCTAAATGCATGAATGAAGGCCACGTACTGTTGGCCACCTTAAGACTTGTTTGCAGGAAGAATGGAACAAATTGAAGTGTACTTATTAAAAAAAAAAAAAACATGAAAAAAATAATGTGATGTAATGTAATGACGCAATGTAAATAATGATGTAATGTAAATAATGTTTGTTGTATCATCTGCAATGAAATACATGTCAAAGTAAGTTTAGAAATCACTACTTTCTTTTTTTTTTTAATTGCGTTTTCCATACTGTCCCAACAATTTCTGATTTGGTGTTGCACTTTATTTATTCATTAGTTAATGAATTGCAAAGGTATATGTTGTCTTTTTGCTTTTCAGTGTTTGGACTTTTCTTAGTGAAAATTAAACTACACTAAAATGAACTAAACTGAAATTCAACTCTAAAAACTGGACTAACACAGTTTCAATTTGCTAGAAATTCTATATTAAGCTGCTTTGACAAAATCTAAACTGCAAAAGCACTATAGAAATAAAGATGAGTTGAAATTTACTTGGCATTGATTGTTGGTGCCATAAAGGCCTAAATTTAGTAACTTTTGGATTTTTGGAAGGATTTTGAAACAACAGGGTCAGAGGAGAAGGGCAGTGGATAGATATGGACCAGTACCTCAATTAACAACTCATTACATCAGAGGTCTGATGAACAGATACTGTATCTCAAATGTGCTGCAAGGTAAAGACGCAATATACTGAAAATATTGATATACCTTAATAAGCTTCTAAATAACATACCATGAGCTTCAAACACCATTGTCTCCTTATTCTTATGTAAATCCTGTGTGTAAAATCTTGAGCCAATTGGAAAAAAAGTACTGACTCTGACGATCCACACAGGAACAAAAATATGCATGCCTTAGGTAGGTCTTTCTTTTTTATGTTTATCAAAGCTTGTCTTAAACTGGCTATGTACGTAAAAATGCAAAATGTGGAATGTCCAGATTATAAATGTATTCAGCACCACCCCAAAGAGACATGAGGTCTGTTTGAATTTATCTAATGTTGGTTTAATGTCTATGTTGTGGCATTAGGCGACATATCATGTAAACCGCTAAAAATTTATTTTAATTCGGTTTTTTTGTATAAAGTCGTATTATTGTGCTTTTACTAGGCTTTTTCTGGAGTAAGAGGACACCAATAAAAACAGACAAAAAATTGTCTGTTTATGCAGAGGTTGATATAAATTTCTACCTGTGTTTTATATATGTCAGAGCTACAGTATACAACTCTGTCAGTTATTTTTGTTGAGCATAATTATAATAGCCTATATTTCATTCACAACACAACTCCAGTTTCTCTGGTGGTTAAAAGATTGCTAAAACATCTCTACCACTTCAGTTGAAATGAAAAGATTGCTAACAAGGCATCTACTCAATTTGTTAATGTTATTTTTATAATAAAGTATGCATGTACATACATGAATAATGAAGTATGATTATTATGGGCATGTGCATAAAGCAGAGTACATGAATCATCTGCAGAGTTTCAGAGCAATGCTAATTAATATTAAAGACTGTTGTCAGAACTGAACTTTTCAGTCTAGGATAAATTTCTAAAGGTTATAAATGAGCATATAAAGCTGTTTCATTTTAAACTAACTGGCTGCTTCCTGTTTAGAGTCAGTTGGGTTTTCAGAGACCTGAGAGGTAAGTTTTTTGACATTCTGATTGTACAGTTTCTAGTAAAATCACGTGTTCTCAAACAGTTGTTTTGAAAGTAACTTCATAACGAGGTATTAAAATAACATTTTATTTAATGCTGATTACATAATTCATCAGATAATTAGGATTATAAATATACAAACTAAAATGGACCATATGACCAGGACTTTAAGGCCCTGTGTACGTATATGTATGGGTGTTTTGTGAGTTTTTTCTCCTTTGTTTTAAAAACAATTCTCTTCCAATGAAAATGCAAAACCACCCCAAGAATGTGTTTTTATAAGCATACTACAGCAACAAGTGGTAATATACTCTAAACTGTAAAGACATATTGGCCAGTCAGAAACCTCAATAAAGGGTATACAATGGTTCCAGTTGGCTCTCAGCATCACACACTGACATGTCATCATTTAGTCATGTTCTGTTTGTTCCAGTCCTCTAAAAAATATATTTGTTCTGCTGAACACAAAATAAGATGTTTGCATTCACTCAAGGGCCCCAAGATCTGTTTGGAGCTTATATTTCTCCAAATTTCTTCCTCTGTGTTCAGCAGAACAAATAAATTCATACAGGACTTGAACAACTCGAGCATGAGTAAACAATGACACGATTTTCCTTTTTGGGTGAACTATCCCTTTATTAAAGTGACCGGAGAGCTTCTAATCTTCTTATAAGATTATCTTTCTGGAACTGAAAATGGCATAATTGTTATGCTCTTGGAGACTTAAGTGCATTAAGGATAGGCATCAGTGACAAGTTTTGGACATTTGTTTGAAGCCATCAAGTAATCTGTGCTCATTGGACATTCATGTGTCTGCAGAGGGTTACGTTTCATAAGAATATACGTAATGCATCCACTTTCCTTAGCTATGAATAAACATGGTTTGCTAATGTTGGTTATAAAAATACATTGTTTATTCACGTTAGTGTTTGAAATTAATGTTAAAATAATAATTTGTATAATTATGTAAAAAATCTTTTAAAAACCTTCAGTATTATTAATCACCTGCTTAGGTTTAAATTTTACTTTTATACTTTATGTTTGTTTTGAGTAGCAGATGTTCATCCGCAGTTACATTAAGTGCAATGTAAATAATGATTAACTGACAGTGTTGGGGAAAGTTACACTAGAAAGTAATTCATTACAATATTGAGTTACTCCCCAAAAACAAAGTACGTAGATGCGTTATGTTACTTCTGAGTTACTTTTGCGTTACTTTTTCTGACCTGGCTGACTTGCTTTTGTTTGTTTTTCTCTTCTTTTTTAAAGGATTTTAGAGACACTGCAATTAACAACACACTGTATAATCTTCATTAACTTAAAAAAAAAACACACACATAAAAAATTAATGTAGGATAATGTTATCTTTGGAGAACTTTCTGACCCCAGAGCTCTACATGCCATATATACAGATTAATGAAAGTTTAAAGCAATGTGTTTGCTACTTTTGTAAATGCAAACTTCACACAGAAATGCCAACTGACCCAGCCAAGGCTCGAACCAGCTACCTTCTTGCTGTGAGGCAATTGTGCTACCCACTGTGCCATCATGCTGCCTTAAAATCAAATTAACTTAACTAAGGCCATACTCACACTATCTACAGTTGCCTTGAACCGGGCCAAAGCACACTTGTCCCCCCTCCCGTCTCCCCCGACGGCCCACACTCACATTACATTCGGGCCTGGGCGCTCTTACGTCATCGATGATGCGTTGTTCAGTAAGCGCTATGCTCAGCACAGTGGAGATTTCTTGAGTTATATCGTTTAAATCGTTTGATATGTGGAGACACGCAGTCTAATATTTCACTGAACAGATTAGCCGCTTTTGACGCTCATAAACAATCATAAAGTCCTCGTGCTGCAGAAATTAGGAAGTTTGCTGTAGGCGCAGCTGACGTGCAGTGAGGGACTTGCGTCTTTAATAATCTACGACAGTTTGTGTTCATTGAACAGTACGAATGATTAATTAATCCATATGAAGCAGTCCCTTCAAAAGTCACATCTCGCTTTCAGTTTCGGGCTCAGGCACGCTTGCACTCACACTGTAAGCATACTGCGCCTGAGTCCAAGTAAACCGTGCTCTGGCCCACCTCTTTCAACCGGGCCAGGGTGTTAAGTGCCTGATTCAAAGCACTCACACTTCTCAAACGATCCGGGAAACGGGCCTGGGCACGGTTCGGATAGCATAGTGTAAGTAAGCCCTAAAACTTAACTCACATTACTTTTTTTTAAAGTAACTAAAATATTATTACCTAATTTTGAAAATAATGCATTACTTTACTCGTAACTTAGAGAAAAGTAATATCAGAATCAGATTCAGTTTCATTGCCAAGTGTGCTTCACACACACAAGGAATTTGTTTTGGCTACAGAAGCTTCCAGTGTAATTAAAGTGACAACACAAAATGAATATGAAAAAAAAGACGATTAACATTAAACATTAAACAGAGATGCAGTTAGTCAAAGGATCTGAATGTTAAGTTGTATGTACAGATTTGTTATAAATATACAGTTTATAAGGTGTTGTGTACAAATGCGTGTGAGAAAGTATTGCATTGTATATTGTTATAAGGTGCTATGTACAAGTACGTATGAGAAAGTATTGCTCGTTTATTGCACAGTAGGGGAATATTTAACTGTTCATTAGGTAGATGGCCTGAAGAAAGAAACTGTGTCTGGCTGTTTTTGTGCTTAGTGCTCTGTAGTGTCGACCAGACGGTAACAGTTCGAACTGGTAGTGTGCTGGGTGTGAGGCATCCAGAGTGATTTTATGAGCCCTTTTACTCACTCTGGAAGAGTACAGTTCTTGAAGTGTATTATTATTATGTAACTCGCATTAATGTAAAGTACATACAGTTTAATTTACAGTAACTTGATCATTGTTTTGGTGTATGGCTTGCTTTAGCTTGCTTTCAGCATTATCTAAATTTGAAATAAGACTGCTGTATAGTAATTTTAAAAAATAAGATTACCAAAGAATTAAAGAGCTCCCTCATCCTCCATATATAGAAATATTCCTGACTTGTTCGAAGTCCTTGAACAATACTTATACCAATCTCAAAACTGATTATAAGCCTTCAGTGTTTCAATCGGAATATTATTAAGCTACAAGAATACTTTTGTGCACATATAAAAAAAAGCAATAATAGCTTAAATTTTACCTAACAGTTAACACAACAGCTATGAAGGTGAGAAATGCATAATTTTTAATTAATAATTGATCATAAATTTCATTTTTAGGTGAACTAACACTTTAATTTAATTGCCATAGGACTAAAAGTGGCATTCACATACATTGAACTAAAAGTGACATTAGCTTGAAACTGTTTACCTGAACTGCCAGATCACATACTGCTTGCTAAGTCTATAAGCAAGTCCTGTCTAACTTGTTGATTCAGTCGTTGTCTTGTGAGGCCCACTGTAAATGCAGTTTGTCGTTTAACATTATTCCCTCATGATGCCATGCATAGATTAAAGTTAGAATGTTTATTTGTCTGTCTTTAATATTGTTATATATGGGGTTAATAAAGGATTGTATCTTTTACATACTTCATCAGGACCCAAGACTCGATTTTTAAATAAGGATGAGAATTAATTATCAAACAGATAATTTTTGGGCAGAGGATCCCCAAATCCAGATGTAAAAAACTTGTATCTTTCCCAAAAAGACTTATGGCTGTATTAGATCAAAATGGTGCTTCTACTAAATACTGAGCAAAGGGTCTGAATGCTTAGGAACATGTGATATTTCAGTTTTTCTTTTTTAATAAATCTGCAAAAAAATGTTAACAATTCTTTGGTTTTCTGTCAATATGGGGTGTTGTGTGTACATTAATGAGGAAAAAATGAAAATGATTTTAGCTAATGACTGCAATATAAAAAAGGAGGTCTGAATACTTTCTGTACCCACTATAGATGAACTTTAGTAATTAGTTTTTAGGTATGTGTACTTTTACTTGAGTACATTTTTATTTACTGTAGTCACTACTTTATTTTTGTTTTCTATTGTTATTGGTGGTGACACAGTGGTGCAGTAGGTAGTGCGGTTGCCTCACAGCAAGAACGTCGCTGGGTCGCAGGTTCGAACCTCGGCTTGGCTGGGTCTCTGGGAAACATCCATACACACTCATACACTACAGCCAATGTAGCCTACCCAATTCACCTGTACTGCATGTCTTTGGACTGTAAGGGAAACCAGAGCCCACAGGGAGAACATGCAAACTCCACACAGAAACGCCAACTGACCCAGCTGAGGCTCGAACTAGCAACCTTCTTGCTGTGAGGCAACAGCACTACCTACTGCGAGAAACACTACTTAACAGTGTTACAAGTAACGTGAGTTACGTAGCAATATTACTTTTCTAAGTAACAAGTAAAGTAACACATTACTTTAAAGAAATAAGTAATAATATTTGAGTTACATTTTATACAAAAAAATGCAATGTGTTACTTTTTAGTTTAATTAATATAAACAAAGATGGCAGAAGTTTGGAAGTATTTTCATTATTTTGAATGCATCAAAGAAAAGGAAAGGGGATTGTCTCAATGGACAGTGATTTTACGTAACTAATAACACAAAAACTACAAAAGCAAACTCAATGCTTTAAACTTTCATTAATCTGCGAATATAAGACATTTTTAACTGTGGAGTCAGGAAGTTCTCCAAAGATAACAATATCCTAAATAATTTTTTTATGTCTTTTTCAAAAGTAAATGTAGGTAATACTGTGCATTCTAAATTGCAAAACTCCTCTATTTAAAAAAAGCCATGCAAGTTCCGAAAGAGATCAAGCCTCAGCAAGGTAAGAAAAGGTATCACTAAAGTAACTTAAAAATAAAATAATGCATTACTTACCATAAAAAGTAACTAAGTAATGAAACTAGTTACTTTGTTGGGGAGTAATTCAATATTGTAATGGATTACTTTTAAAAGTAACTTTCCCTAACACTGCTACTCACTACCTTGAGTATTTTTGAAAAGGCTAGCTGCAAGTCTCCATTTTATACTTCTTTATTTGTTAATTGATAGCATGCAATCATGGTCAAGAATTATTGGGGACTAAGGCATGAGGTGTATAATAATAAGAAATGTATAATTGCTCTCATTTTCACATTGTTTGAAAAAGCAAAAAAAAAAAATAATAATAATAATCTCCTGCTCCTGTAGTCATATCAGGTTCTCAGGTGAGAATGTAGATGAGACAGCTTGAGTAATGATATGATAACTATCAGCTTTTAAAGGAGGTGCAGGTGAAATATGGTGCAGTGTTCTGTATTTATATACATTTATTATTGGAATGTACCTGTCAACTTTTTCAATATAATTTTTACAAATGTTTTAAAATGTCATGCAAACATGTATATAATAATAATGGGTACCACTTTATTTTTAAGGTGTCCTTGTAACACATATCCTACATAGTAAAGTAAGTACAATTAATTATTCACAATTACCTGCAACTAAACCTAAAATTAACCTGCAATCTAACCCTAATCATGTGGTAATTAATTATTCATACTGCTTTCTGTAAAATCCCTTATTGATAAAGTATGCTTTTTTGTAAACTCTGTAAAGTCTGTAAGGTTGCATTAATGTTAATGCATTTACTAACAAAAATGTAAAATTAACAAAATTTTTGAGTATCAATAGTTCAATGTTTGCTAATGTATTATTAAAATGCAAAATTGTGCTTGTTAACGCATTCAGAGTTAACAATAAATATTGACTGTATTTTCATTAACTGACATTAACAAAGAATGATAAATGCTGTTATAATAGTATTGCTCATTGTCTGCATACATTAACTAACAATAATACATGAACAATACATTGACTAAATAAGTCTACATTTACTCATTAACTGAACCTCATTATAAATAATGTCTGTGAGTTTAAAGTCAGGGAAGAGTGCAGGCCTGGGTCATAAACCCTGCAACAGGGGTCAATCTCAGTTCTGTTTACCCCAAAACACCATAAACCTGCGGGTGGTAACATGAACATGATGGGTGAATAAATAATAAAGAGCGATACAATTACAGAGGAATGTTTGGACTTCAGTAGAACTGAACATCAATGTCAGACGTTGCACCATATCAACAAGACCTTAAAACTGGACATTTAAACAGTTGTCCTAGTTCTCCTGGATTTAAAATTTATAGTTTTATGTTTAAGTAAAATGCTTGTTTTCTCCTGCAAACTAATGACATTTCTTCTAAATCTAAAATAAAAATGTAATTTAGATTACTGCATAAACAGACAATTGGTCAAAGCAAACAACAAAAAAGTGTTGTTTTTTATAAATACATTTATATATATTTTAGACAACACAAACATTTTAACTTCAGAAGTCATCAAAAAGCAAGATTTGTAAAAAAAAAAACCTGCTCTTTCAGTATTTTTTTTATATATATAGTAAAAGTAGGCTATACTTTAATTTCTAATTTAGTCTATTTTTTCATATAATTGTCATTAGAATTCAATTGCATGTGGCATATTGAAATTAAGTTTTTCTATCATTAAAATCATTTTATTTGCCATATAGAAATCTGATATCTGGAAATGACATGACATACATTTTTAATTTTGTTTTCATTTATATATACAACATATATTTCAAAATAATGCAAAAATTGCTACAAAATTACAAATACGTACATGTATTTTCAAATCTATCAGCTATAATTATATGCGTATGTTCGTATACGGCCAAACATCATATTTTTGTATAAGTATGGTAATGACTGCTCGATTATTCCTTTAATTTATTATTATTGCTCCAGGTTTCATGGATGAGGTCTTCATCTGAATGTCCAGCAGATGGCAGTAAAGGACAGCGAGTAGAGAACCAGTTGATTCTGCTCTGCTGCGGCTTAGAGAGCAGACCAGGAATAAAGCGGGGTGAAATGTAAGTGTCTGACCCTCACATGCTGCTCTACACCTGTAATTGAGTTCTTCACTTTCAAGTTGTTGATGCGCTGACCACAGGAACAGGCTTTCTCTCATGGAGTGTTTACGAGGCCAAGGGTTTTCATATGCTTCTAGACTAAAACTCGCCTCTGTCCTCATTACCATGTCATGAAAGAAGTCTGTGAAGCGCAGTGGAAAGAAGACAGAAAAGCATTTACTAAAGTCCTCCTAAGCTGTATAGACCTCTCTACTAATGACAAATTTCTTGCTTTGATTGTTAGGCAAAATCAAAATGCATTGATAACTAGTAAACTGTTAAATAAGAGTTCAAGCCAGAAGGTGGCAGTCGTCTCCCAATAAAGAGCGATACTATATTTTGATTTCTGTTATGAAGAAATAAATGTGAACCATTAGCTATACGATAGCCTATTCTTAATGTCTAAAATTAATGTCTAAACATTTTTGTCAGGGTTAGTTAGTTACCCAATTCACAAAATGTAGCAATTCTCATTTTTCGGGATTGTTTTAAAAGCAGAAGATTATTAACACTAATCATCAATAATATTACAAGTTGGCCTACTTCTACTTTTTCTTGCTGTGTTAGTAGTTTAGTCGTGCTGAATGCCATGTTCAGATTATGTGAAGCTCTAAAGGAGTTTTGACAATTGTGTTCTACACTATAAAAAGCAATTATTCAACATCGCTTCTTTCTTTACATGCAAACTCCACACAGAAACGCCAACTGATCCAGCTGAGGCTCAAACCAGCAACCTTCTTGCTGTGAGGCGACAGCCCTACCTACTGCGCCACTGCGTCACCTATGGTAATAATAAAATGTTTTTGAAACATACCCACACAGCAAAATCTCTGGCTCAGCTCTGGCCCACACAATCAGGTTTTGCTTGGCCCACATGCCGCAGTGAATTACGGTACATGACTGGACCAAGTCTGGCTTCCAGACAAGGGCCAAACATGGACCATATCTGGGTCAAGTCTCAGCCAAGTTAATAACTCATGACTGGGCTTGAACTGGGCCAGATAGGTTGGAGTGTCACAATTGCAATGAAATTGATAAACCCATAAAATATTGCACTTTAAGCACACTATGGGTGTGCTTTTTCTCAAATTTTTTCCTTACTTAAAAATAATTTTATTGTATTTTAAATGTGGGTCAAGACAGGCTAAACTTACGTGGCCCACATGTCAATTTTTAACATCTGGACCAATTACTACATTTTACATTTAGCCCAAATATTGTGTGCCGCCTTAAAAACGGTGCATCCTCTGCCCAACTTGGGCCATGTTTGGCTCACATGCTGTATGCCAGTGCTGGATGAATGCCTCCTGTGCCAGCTTTATGCCAAATCTAGGCCAGAATTATTTGCTACCTGGGTAGTAGGCCTATAGAACATGCTTATATGTGTATTTAAATGCATATTTTAAAGTATGTATATATGTTTTTACAATATTTTGGTAATGAATTGGTTAGCATACTGTTATAGTGAACTGACAATAAATACTGTATACTTTATTTTTTTATTACAGACAGTAAAATGTGGTGTATTGTACTATAATATACAGTATTGTGTTGCTTATATTATTAGTTATCGTAGTACTATAGAACTACTGCAACAAATACTTTATCACTATGGCATTTACTATAAATTACTATATTTTTCCACAGTGGGTGACATTGTATGCTACTCTTAATTACATACACATGTTTTCTTTTCTTTTCTGTTTTTATAAACTGTTCAGAAATGTATGCTGCTTTCTTTTCTACAAACAGTAGCTGATTTTGTCAACCTGAAGCCTGTCAAGCATGAATATCAATCTGTAGTAAACACACACAGAATAACTGTATCTTTGCCTTATTTTGCACTATAGGTTACTTTCTAGGAATGTGGTTATTTAAGTAAAATCAAACAAACAACAACAACAACACAAAAAAAACATGAAAGATAAAAGGCTGAATCCCAAAAGTGCTGAAAAGTAACTGTGTTTCAATGAAGCTCAGCATGGTGCTTTTATATCTTTCTCCACTTCATATCATGAATCAATGTGGGTCAAAGAAGTGCAACAAATCTTACCAACCACAATCGTTTCTTTAACTTTGTTGATAGACATGCTTCTACAAATAGATTAGACCAAAACTCTTTAGATTTACTTGATGTTTGACAGGTCGATGCACTCTGCAGGTTTATGTGTACAAAATCTGATTGCGTTCACAGAGGTCAGGCATTATGTGCTTCATACTTGCTGTGCAACAGTGCATTCCTATTTGGTATTATATATATATATATATATATATATATATATTTTTTTTTTTTATTTATTTATTTATTTCAGCCCTCAATCATTATAGGTTATGTAAAACATTAGGTTAAAAAATGGGTTATTTGGCAAAATAAATCCCTTTCCATAAAGAACCGTGCAATATGGGACCTTAAAATATATGTTTCATGATATTGTCATTACTAGTATAGAGAATATTTACTTGTTAGTATTATTAGCATTAGTTTATATATACTTTATTAAGCGTGTTGTTTATTTATTTATTTATTTATTTATTTATTTATTTTGTTTGTTTGTTTGTTTGTTTGTTTGTTTGTTTGTTTGTTTTTCTGTCTTACATTCTATAGGCTTTAATATATATATACATTACAAAATACATTTAAATACATTATAAATACCCAACAGCACATGCCGGTTATTTTATCTATTTTATTTATTTTTTATTGAAGTTAATGTATGTCAGTGAGTAAAACTGCAAATTACTGAATAACTAAACAATAATTTATTCAATAACTCAATAACTTAATAAATTACAGTTTATGTCAATAAATGACAAATTAACATTGAACATGAATAAATGCGCAAAGTACTTAACAAGTACAAAAGTTCAAAAAAAGAGACAAAAGAAACAAGAATTAGATGGGCGGCAAGATGACTCAGTGCTTAGTACTGTTGCCTCACAGTAAGAAGGTCTGTAGTAAGAAGGTTCTAGTGCAGGAGGTATTTCTGTGTGGAGTTTGTATGTTCCTTCAGATGCTCCGCTCTCCCCACAGTCCAAAGACATGTGGTATATGTGAACTGAGTATGAGCAAAATTGGCCATAGTGTATGAGTGTGTAAGAATGAGAGAGCGTAAGAGTGTTTCCAAGTTCTGGGTTGCAGTTGGAAGGGCATCTGCCGCATAAAACATATGCCAGATTAATTGGTGGTTCATTCCACTGTGGCAACCCATGATAAATAGTGACTAAACTAAGGGACAGTGAGTTAGTGAGTTTCTTCTCAATCATCATGATGCCTTTATTTCTGTCATTACAAGTGTATGTTGGTAAAATAAGAAAAGTAAGTGGCATTTGCTCTCTGCAGATGATGAAGTCATAAGATTTCACAGCATATTATACACAAATGAATTTGAAGTTAGTCTCTTCCTTTTATTTAATCAAGTACTGTATTTATGAAGGCCAAAAGTACCACAAATGGACACTATGTAATACATTTACTATTTAAAAATGTTGATGCTTGAGCTCCAGATGAGCTGCTTTGTCAGTAACAGATCTGAAAAATAAGAAGGCAGGAGAGTCACAAAAAAAAAAAAAAAAACATTTAAGCATAAAAGGCTTGTTATGAAAAAGACAATTCTAAATAGAACTGTTGCTATTGTATGTGCAAAGAACCTTTAAAGAACCATGTTTTTTTAGATTGTAGTTCTTTCCACAGGATGCAGATCCCTCCTCATTGCTCATCCTAATTTGATTTGAACAGCAAACGGCCAGGAGAGGCGAGGAGCTCACCACTATCTCAGCTCATCTTGACAGACAATTGTATTTACTATTTTCTTTTCACAAGCCAATAAAAGCCAGGCAGTTATTGCATCAGATTAAATGAAAAACTGTTTAATGATTCCAATTTATAACTCTACACCGAATAAAGCTGCGTTTAAGAGCTGACAGGCGATGATAAATGGGGCCTCATATAAAACATATTCAGAGTGAAGAATGGCTTTAGATGAATTGCACGCTGATACAAACCCCTGATAAAACACCCTAAGAGCCACTAGAAGACTTAATAATGCGCTATTCATTTTGAAGTGATAATTCCTGGCTAATAAAAGCACACAAATTAAAAATATATAAATATATTTTGGAAAGGGAAGTTTTGTTTTCTTTGCTGGTAAAGAAAAGGCTGTTAGCTCATGTATACTCATTGTCTTAGTTTGTGTGATTTAATGAGATGGTGATTTCCAACAGGCCATCCATCAGCTTTTTATCTAGCTGGACTCATTGTCAAAAACTGCTGGGGAGGGAATGAGCCCATCATGACATGTTAGCAGCTCACTCCCGTGAATGTGACACGCATGACAGAAAAACAACTTTCAGTGGAACAGCGTTGCTTTGAGGGTGCATGATTTGTTTTATCACATTTCTGTCTTGTATTTGTATGTAACTACTGCTGAATTTAATCGAAACCCTGTTACATAAGATAGAGCTGGAGGAAACCCTGAATTTTTAGGATTATTTGTTTATTAAATCATTAGGGACTAAGTAACCTGATGTATGGGTGAAAAATGCACGCTGTCTGTATCAAATCAAATTCAAAAAATTCATTCAAATTCAAATAAAATATTAATTCAGTCTATTTTAAGGTACAATTTTTACTATAAAAAAAACATTATGACTTTTAGCTTAATACGTTTTAGGGATGTAGAATAAGATCATGCAGAATATGGACTTCATAAGTACAAATAAATAGGTGACATGGTGGCTAAGTGGTTAGGACTGTCGCCTCACAGCAAGAAGGTCGCTGATTCGAGTCCCAGTTGGGTCAGTTGGCATTTCTGTGTGGAGTTTGCATGTTCCTCCCGTATTCGCTTGAGTTCCTCTGGGTGCTATGGTTTGCAACACAGTCCAAACACATCCGCTATAGGTGAATTGAATGAACTAATTTGGCCGTAGTGTATGTGTGTGAATGAGCGTGTATGGATGTTTCCTAATACTAGGTTGCAGCTGGAAGGGCATCCGCTGTGTAAAACACATGCTGGATAAGTTGGCGGCTCATTCCCTTGTGATGACCCCTGATGAATAAATGGACTAAGCCGAAGAAAAATAAATGAACAGCAAATAGACAAATAACAAATAAACAGCCAATATCTTTATAATAGATAAAGGTAACAAGCTTCTCATTAAAAAATAAAATAATAAATAATTCAAATATTTAATAACTGTAAAAGACCATATAAGAACATAACCAAATGGGTTAAAATGAGTGATTTGAAGGGTAGTGGCAAAATATAAAGATTTAAAATCATAATTTATAAGTATTTTTATGTAGCTAAACTTATTTAAAAAAAAAAGAGTATTTAATGTGTCATCAATTAATTTTGGTTGTAAATATGAGTTTGTTTTCTTATATAAACTACTATTACACCAAATGACAGGTTAGTGGGTTTCTTTTAATAATAAAAATATATGATAGTTAATATTTTTGCTCAGAGAAATAACAGGAAACAGTCTAACATACTACTGCTACTACTACAACTACTACTACTACTACTACTACTAATACTACTATTAAAAATAATAATAATTAATATAATAATAATAATAATAATAATAATAATAATGCACAGTGGTGCAGTGGGTAGCATGATCGCCTTACAGCAAGAAGGTCACTGGTTTGAGCCTCGGCTGTGTCAGTTGGCATTTCTGTGTGGAGTTTGCATGTTCTCCCCGTGTTTACGTAGGTTTCCTCCTGGTGCTCTGGTTTCCCCCACAAGTCCAAAGTCCAAAGACATGCAGAATAGGTGAAATGGGTAAGTTATATTGGCCGTAGTGTATGTGTGTTTATTCTGCTGTGGCAACCCCAGATTAATAAATTGACAAAAACAAAATGAAATAACAATATAAATAATACAAAGCTGTATTACGCGTATTATTGTTTTAATACTTGAATAATTATTTTCATATTTAACCATTACAGAAAATAATGTTCTTAAACACATCAATTGGTATTTTTTCTCTTTTACTGCAACATTTGACCAAAACTTGTAATTTTACCAGTTGAAAAAATAACACAAAATTATTTATAATTTAAGTCTTTATATTATCACTCACTCACATACCTTCCAGTTTATTCATTGACCACTTATTATTAATTAATTATTAATTAAAACTTATAATATATGAATCAATTAATTGATTAATTAGTCCCTTTATTAATCAGAAGTCACCACAGTGGAATGAACTGCCAACTTATCTAGCATGTGTTATCCAGCCTATTGCACCAAATAGAAGAGATCAACTCAGAAACTGCTTGTGTTTAGCTTTCCAGAGAAGAAAACTGCAACACCTTAAAAAAAAACCCAAAGAATACTTTATTAAAAACAAAGGATAATTTTCAGTCCATATAAGGTTTTGTTGGTTTGTTTTTTTATTACTAGTTTGATGAAAAAGAAAATGTTTCATTCATTCATTCATTCATTCAATTCATTTATGAATGTAAATTTAATCTGTGTATTATTTGCAGTTTCTATGTTAACCTATTTGATAAACTGTTGTGTTGAGAGCTTGATAAAGCACTGTAGCCTTCATCTACCAGGCGGCTCATCTTTGTTGTCAAGGGCAACCTGTGTTGCTATAGGACAAGTGATAATCTACAATTTGAATGATAAGAGTGTCTTGTTAATGAAAAAATGCTAATGTCGAAATGTTGGATGAAGAAACAACGTGTAGGGTAGAATTCAGTGTGACACCTGGGCAGCAGATGAAGCAGGGGCATTGTGAGCTCAAACTAGAGAACCAGAGCTCAAACCTCAAGGGCAAATTATCTTAAACTGACTTTTTTCTCTTTGTTTCATAGAGTTGCTGGAAGTTGAACTGTAGTGATAACTGATTTAGATACAATGCATCCAGAAAGTATTCATAGCGCTTTACTTTTTCCACATTTTTTTATGTTACAGCCCTATTCCAAAATGGATAAAATTCATTTATTTCCTCAAAATTCTACACGCAATACACATAATGACAAAGTGAAAAAAAGTTTTTTAAATTGTTGCAAATTTATTTAAAATAAAAAACTGAAAAATCACTTGTACATAAGTATTCACAGCCTTTGCTCAAAACTTTGTTGATGCACCTTTGGCAGCAATTACAGCCTCAAGTCTTTTTGAATATGCTGCCACAAGCTTGGCACACCTGTCTTTGGGAATTTTTGCCCTTTCCTCTTTGCATTACCTCTCAAACTCTATCTGGTAGGATGGGAAGTGATGGTGTACACATTGTTGTGAAGCCACTTCATTGATATTTTGGCGGTGTGCTTTGGGTCATTGTCCTGCTGGAAGATGAACCGTCACCCCAATCTGAGGAGCAGGTATTCATTCAGGATGTCTCTGTACATTGCTCCATTCATCTTTTCCCCCTATCCTGACTAGTCTTCCAGTTCCTGCTGCTGAAAAACATCCCCACAGCATGATGCTGCAACCACCATGCTTCACTGTAGGGATGGTATTAGCCTGGTGATGAGCGGTGCCTAGTTTTCTCCAAATGTAACACTTGGCATTCACTCAAAAGAGTTCAATTTTAGTCTCATCAGACCAGAGAATTTTGTTTCTTATGCTCTGAGAGTCCTTCAGATGCCTTTTGGCAAATTCCAGTCGGGAGTGGTTTCCGTCTGGCCACTCTACCATACAGGCCTGATTGGGGGATTGCTGCATAGATGGTTGTCCTTCTGTAAGGTTCTCCTCTCTCCTCACAGAAAAAAGCTGGAGCTCAGGCAGAGTGACCATCGGGTTATTGATCATCACCCTGACTAAGGCCCTTCTCCCCCGATCACTCAGCTTAGATGGCCGGTCAGCTCTAGGAAGATTCCTGATGGTTCCAAACATCTTTCACTTTTAGATAATGGAGGCCACTGTACTCATTTGAACTTTCAGAGCAGAAGATTTTTTTCTGTAACCTTCCCCAGCCTTGTGCCTCGAGACAATCCTGTCTTGGAGGTCAGACAATTCCTTTGACTTCATGCTTGGTTTGTGCTTTGACATGCACTGTCAACCCTGGGACCTTATATAGACAGGTGTATGCCTTTCCAAATCATGTCCAATCAACTGAATTTACCACAGGTGAACTCCAATTAAGCCGCTGAAACATCTCAAGAATGATCAGTGAAAACAGACTGTACCTGAGCTCAATTTAGAGCTTCACGGCAAAGGCTGTGAATACTTATGTACATGTGATATTTTAGGTTTTTTATTTTTTAATAAATTTGCAACAATTTCAAAAAAATATTTTTTACATTGTCATAATGGGGTATTGTTTGCAGAATTTTGAGTAAATAAATAAATTTAATCTATTTTGGAATAAAACTGAAAAAAATGTGCAAAAAGTGAAGCACTATGAATACTTTCTGGATGCACTATAAAATAAATTATTGTGTATTACTGAACACATGAGCATGGTTTGCCAATAATGAACCAAAGTTTGGAACTGATCCCTGAAAGGTTCTTCAAAATAGTTCTTCTGTGGCATCACTGTGAAAAAAATAAAGAGTAACTGAAGAATGTGATTCGACATGTAACACTTTTATTAGACTTGTCGCACAATGTGATTTGTAATGGTCTTATAAGTTCTCTAAATTTGCAGTTTGTAGAAGACTGTAAGCTTCTCACATTCAATCTCACTGTACAATTATATATGTGATGAAACAATGATATGAACATATTTGCCTGGAATGCTGTGTACAGCCACTATGCTAATACTTCTCCTTTTGCATTCCTGTTTGCACCGAAGATTTCCAGCAATGTCAGTGTAATAAAAAAGATATTTTTAATACAAGCATAAAATGTATTAACATCTCTGATTTTGATCAAAACAGCTGATATGCTTGCAATTAGATTTTTGCAGTCTATCCCAGCTTGTGTTTTTTTTTTCAGCAGCAGAAGCAGGTCTCAGCTTACCCCCATCGGCCGTCTTTTGAGATGTCATTCAACATAATGGCCTGACACATCAATTTGCACAAACAACAAGAGTTGGGCTCTTCAGAGCCACTTTGCAAAAGCCTAGCAACACCCTGCGTCCACCTCCCTGGTCATACATATACACATCCCAACATAAACCATACTCTTTTCACCCAAGCACCCCTCTCGAAAGTCCTTCTTGGTGCTTGGGGAAGACCTCGGACCAGTGCTTGAGGAACTTGGGCCTGAATAGGGCTTGCCCTACCCATTGTCCTAAGTCTCTCTCTATGTACACAGCCTTTGGTCCGGGTGTTTTCATTCTCTTAATTGCATCGCCTCAGGCAGTTAGTGCACCCTACTAATGACATCATCCTCAAAGGGCTCCAGGACAGGTGAGGGAAGGCTTAGCATGGGAAAGGTGGAAATTTATAAAATATACTGTCGTCTAAACAACTTATGAGTTTAAAATGTTCCATTGTATTTTCAAAAACACTACACTGCATTTTTTTCCAAGTAATCTTTACAAAATTAAACATTAGAACGTTTAAATCAGTGTTTAAGTCAGTGCATCTTTTTTGG
>CAIGQZ010032543.1:686774-697250 GCA_903798205.1 Danio tinwini
TATATATATATATATATATATATATATATATATATATATATATATCAGACCTTCTGAGTTGACGGTGGGGAAGCAAAGTGTCCCATGTTTGTTCAGTTCATATCATTTAACATGATTTAACATGAGAGGCTTAGCAACATCCAAAGAAAAAGGGAATATACAAAAGAGGTACATTTTAATAAAAAAAATGGTCATATAATCTTGAATCACAAAACTTTAGATATATCAGAGTTACCAGTCATTGTCTCATATTTGTTTAGTCAGTATGTTAGAGTTGTGAGAGTTTTGGCTAATTTATTTTAAAGGCCAGGTAGTTCTTTTAAGTATTTAACAAATGGGGACAATTTGTCTAGGAACTTGCATTTAAAGTCTCGAATCATGTGTTTAATATTTTCCAATTGATTGTAAGACATCTCTTCATTTATCCAGCCAGCATGTGTTGGGGCTCTTTTCTTTTACATTTGAATAATATTAAACATCTTGCTAGTAGTGTAGTGAAAGCAATAACAGAATGTTTATCACACCTCATGCATTCTTATTCTGATACTGCATATACCTATGTAATGTACACAACAGACTCACAATTAATGGTATATAACATTAACTTTGAGTCTGTTGTGTACATTTCATAGATATATACATATACATTTATAGGGCGTCACGGTGGTGCAGTGGGTAGCACAATCACCTCACAGTAAGAAGGTCGCTGGTTTGAGCCCCGGCTGGGTCAGTTGCCATTTCTGTGTGGAGTTTGCATGTTCTCCCCGTGTTGGCGTGGGTACTCCGGTTTCCCTCACAGTTCAAAGACATGCGGTATAGGAGAATTGAATGGGCTATATTGGCCGTAGTGTATGTGTGTAAATTAGCCTGTGTGGGTGTTTTCCAGTGTTGAGTTGTGGCTGGAAGGCTATCCACTGCGTAAAACATATGCTGAATTAGTTAGTGGTTCATTGCGCTGTGGTGATCCCTGATTAATGAAGGGAATAAGCTGAAAAGAAAATGAATGAATGAATGAATATAGCTTTAGATAATCCTATTAGTGTTCATTAAGATTTGACCAAAATATAAAAAAAAAATTATGATGCACATTTATGTAATGTGCCATACATTTTATCATACATATGGTAAAAAATAGAACGTATTAAAAGACACAATGCGATTTTTATTTCAAAATGTTTTCAATACATGTTATTTATTTATTTATTTGTTGCTATTGTTTATGAATTTTGTTTTATTTCATTTTTAACTTTGAAAAACTAATAAAATATGTTTCTTTTCTTCTCAGAAAATGTTTTATCCTTCCCTCCCTTTGACTATTGAGTTCTTAGTTGTGGGCGAAGCGCACAGACCGTGTGTGGGTTGATAAAGTTCGCTCTGGCCCCAACAGAGTCACTTCGAGGTGCTTGCTCAATGTGAGTCACTTTGTGTCAGATGTGATTGGTTATAATAAGTGCCATCAAAACATTTTCCTTACCCTTAACCTTTACACCACTGAGAGAGAGAGGAACAGACACAGTGTACACTGAGAGCGATTTCCCCTCCAGTTACCATTTCCACCATGATTTTGTGAGTACCCTACCGTTTATTGAGGAGAACACATAATTATCTTTTTGTTTACTTTAATAAAGAGGCATCCAAGTGCTCCAGCCTCAAGCACACATGCACACACTTACACTCTCAAACACTAGAAAAATGGCCAAAAACAGGAATAATGATATTGTCCCATTCTCTCTGTATAATTAAAACATTAATAAGTATTTGCTTTTAACTAACCTAACTGCTATGCAAATGTGAGTTATTGTGTGAGTTGCGGAACACGCCGATTTTACCCCCTTTCAGCATATGGGCCATTGAAAGTTCACCTCTGAAAATGCCATTTAGAATGTGATGTGATGGTACTGTTTAATTTCAAGAGGTACTTATCTCAAAGTCAACATCTTACCTCTGTTTTCCATGATGCCACGCTTCGCCACCTTTATTAGTTGGTAGCCAGGCAACCATAAGAGCATGGCTTCAGCAAGTGGATGGATTGGGGATGTGGCGAGGCCGGGCTGGACCTGGAGCCCTGACCTTGACAGCCACATTGGGTCTCTTTTCTCTTAGCGCTCTGGAAGGTGTCACCGATAAACGTTACCTTGTCTCAGCAGGTGTGCCAATATGGAGAGGCTCATGGCACTGACGGGGGTCAGCAGCCCCACCCTATTACCCCCATTTATTCAAATAATGGCCCATTAGGTGCTGGCCAATGAGAATGTAGCAGCCTGTGACCTGTGGATAAAAGAAATAATTACCTCATGGTGAGACATGGTGCTGCATACTGCACTTCGCCTATACTTTTGCAGTACAGCAGGCCTGAAGCATAGCTGTGCTCTAGCCACTAGGTGGCAGCACTACAGCCAAAGCAGTGTTTTCTCATTGGCCAGTTTTTTCCCCCATTATTATTTTCTCAACATTATATGATGGATATAAAGGGTGTAAAAAATATACTGTATACATCACACAAATACTCAGGGCAAGTGTTTATATGGATGGTCCCCTTATTGCTTTGTGCTACCAACTCTCATTCCATGCATTGGTGCACTCTTCTTTTAGCAAAAGCCAATATAGGCACCTGTTAACTCAACCAATGTGTTGTATATTCAAACATTGCAAATGCCTGATTAGAGACCCTGTTATATATTTCATTCCATTTTCAGATCAGTTTTCAAATAAATAGCTGCATGTTATTTTGGAATTCAAAAGTTTTTTTTATATATATATATAATCTAAATTGATCAAATAAGCATACAGGTCTTTCAACAAAACACAAACCGAAAGTTTCTGATTATGAAATCTTTTTTCTGAGACTGAGTAAAGATGTTGTATTCACTACAGCTTAGCTTTTCACTTTTTACATGTAACATTTGGTGACCAGAATAGATTGGTTAGACAGTCATATTGTAGAGTTAGACAAATGCCCTATTAAGGTGTTTTATAACCATTGTTTTTGTCACACAAATCAAAGCTTAAGAGTGTTTTTTCCTTATTGAACACCAAATGTGGTTGGGACATCAGGGAGTGCTCGTGTTTATCTCTTATAAAAAAAGAGATAGCCAATTAAGGTTGCTTGAATTGTCCTTCTGCCCTTGACATTTTATTTTTCAATAGATATCATCTTCTAAAAGCGCCTTTTCAGTATTACAGAATGGGGACGCAAATCTTATTTCCTTTCTAAATAGATTTTAATCTTTCATTTGAAATTGTCATCTTGACCGCTTTTGAGCAAAGTTTCACCTCCTCACAGAAAAATGCTAATTGCCCTCAAAGGCAGAGTATAAAGAGTATATTTACAGAATAATTGTCCTGAAATTTGGCTGCCCATCTGTGGAGAGGACATTGAATTTTTTTGCTCCTCTTTCTTTTTTTGGGATGTGTTAATTAAAGGCTTCAGAAAACACAGATGGGTAGCGTGTGTCTCTAGGGTGATGTATGGTTCAAGGAGAGCCTTACAACCTCCTTAAAACCATGGTCATGTGTTTTATTGTACAGCCGTTCTACCTGGAGAAGAGCAGGAGCGTACCCTGGCCTCAAAAGAGAAGAACCTTTAACTGCCTTACAGACACACTCAGAAGCAGAGACAGGGAGTGTGAGAAAGAGAGAGAGAGTTAATAATGATTACCATGTGCACATGACAACTCTCGGACAAAATGTGAGTGGCAGAAGCTTTGTAGATATGATTGACAATTATATGCCATTGCAATAGTTTTCTGCACACATATTTTCAAGATATTACAGGAATAAGATGAATCGTGTCATTGTATCAGGCCTTAAAAAAGTTTAATACCACAGCTGAAAAGTTGCAGAAAGTTTAAAATCTCATTCTGAAAAGATAAAATGGAAGAAAGCATCCAACGTCAACTGTACAATGACCATGCATACAAGAACAGAGTTGTATTATAAACATTCCACAATCGTTTTGCCTTGCACAGTATAGGAATAGATTTGCAGGGCTCTTTATATAGTATTTTGAATGAAAGCTTTGAATACACAATAAAGTGATATATACATTCTTAATATTAAAGTTCTTTATTGACATTGAAGGTTTCATGTAGAACTTTCCATCAACTAAAAATGCAAGTGGAAAGACTCTTTAGATAAGTAAATGACTGTCTTGTCTACAAAATATGAGCATTTCATTGAAACGTTATTTGTTTCATAACATACAACTCAGACAATATATTGTTTCAAACTACCAACAATGGAAGTTACTTTTCAACATCAGAAGTTGATGAAGCAGAGATGAAGGTCCTATAATGCTACGCATTGAAAAGCTGTTAATATATATATATATATATATATATATATATATATATATATATATATATATATATTATATTTGTATAACACCATTATTTGTGTTTTCTTTCCATTCTGATTCAGACAGTTTCATACAGATTTATTACATGCCTTAGCTTGACACTGTTTCTTAAAATTGTATGCATTACATGAGTGGTTCCCAACCAAAGTCCTGGAGTCCCATAAAATGGCAGTCTTCTTTTCCTGACACCTGTTTAAAAGTCTCATCTGATGAGGCAAGTTTAGAACCACTGTGTTTAATTATTAAAGAGCTGTAAAAAATACTTGAATTATACAGTATATATAAAACTGACCAACTGCTCAGCAACGCAAATTTCTAATCAGCCAATCACATGGCAACTCAAAGATATCCTGCAGTTCAAATCAAGCATCAGCATGGGGAAGAAAGATGATTTAAGTGACTTTGAATGTGGCATGGTTGTTGGTGCCAGAATGGCTGGTCTGTGTTTCAGAAACTGCTGATCTACTAGGGGTTTTCATGCACAAGCATCTCTAGGGTTTACAACCGAGGTATGCAAAAGAACATCTCTAACACAACATGTCAGCAGCAGAAGACCACACCAGTCTGATGAGACTCAATTTCTGCTGCGACATGGTAGGGTCAGAATTTGGTGTCAACAACAAAAACATGGATCCATCCTGCCTGCATCAATGGTTCAGGCTGGTGGTGGTGGTGTAATGGTGTAGGGGATATTTTTGTAGCACACTTTGAGCCCCTTTAGTACCAATTGAGCATCCTGTCAACTCCATAGCCTACCTGAGTATTGTTGCTGAACCTGTTCATCCCTTTATGACCACAGTGTACCCGTCTTCTGATGGCTCCTTCCAGCAGGATAACACGCCATGCCATAAAGTGCTAATCATCTCAGACTGGTTTCTTGAACATGACAATGAGTTCACCGTACTCAAATGACCTCCATAGTCACCATTTTCAATCCAATAGAGCACCTTTGGGATGAGATGGAACGCGAGATTCACATCATAGATCTGCAGCTCCAGTAACTAACCTTACCTTACCTTACCAGCTGACAAATCTGCAGTAACTGCATAATGCCATCATGTCATATGGACCAAAATCACTAAGGAATTTTCCAGCACTTTGTTGACACTATGCCACAAGGGATGAAGTCAAAATGGGGTCCAACCAGGTATTACCTAACAAAGTGGCCGGTGAGTGTATATATATATAAAAGACACAGCTCAAGGTTGTTTTTTTTTTTGTTTTGTTTTTTTATCAATGGCGAAGAAAAAAGAATATCTGTATTCGACACAGATCGAATATTGATGCATGCATGTCGACAAAAATTTGCCTGAGATCTGATTTTTCTGCAATCTGAGATGCTTAAGCAAGTTGCATGTGACATCACAATATTTATTATATTGCGATTGATGGAAGTCAGTGGAGCCAGGAGGACCTAATTTATGGGGAGAGGCATCAACCCATAAAAAATTGCATAGTTCATAGAGAACATGGGCTGTATATGAAGACATAGCACAAGCCAAGGATGAAAGAGACTTTGGAAAAGAAGCAAAAAGCATCCAGAATTCAGGTCAGTCATTGCACTCATGGTCCATGGCAAAGCCAGTTGACTGACTTTATGTGGAAGAATAGTGTAAACACAGATGTCATATACAAGGCATGTCTAAAGTGAATGTAAACAGGTGAGCAAAAAAATCAGGTATGATCAAAAGACTGGATCTGTGCACTATGACTTGCAGTTTAAATGCATTATACACTTTCTTCTCCACCAAGGAGTGAAGGCCAGGGTCTTGGAATAAAGGCCACCAATGCTTTGTTCAAAATCTGTATGCTTCCCCCTTCTTTTCTGCTCTCGCAGCTTTAAGATGTTCAGTGTTGATCTCTTTGTACAAACATAAAAATCCACAGAAAATATTTTACAGATGTTTTTAACAAGACCAGACCGATTGTGAAACTACTTTCCAGCAGTTCAATATAATACACTCTAAACTTGAGAGTGGATGTTGAGGAACCACTCGTCCCACAAAGCACCATTCAGCAGTGTCTTGGAGTAGATTACAGAAAGAACTGACATAATTCTGAAACTTTCAGTTTCATAATTTATTTATGTTTTTATGTCTGTTCTCATCCATCCATTCATCTATCCATCCATTTTGACACTCATCCTGTAAATCTTTTAGAGTAATAGATTGTAGTTTAAAAATAATAAAATAAATTATAAATAAATTACCTTAAATATACATGCAGTATTGATATTTAAAAAATATACATTTTAAAAATGTACCACCTCAGTGACAGCAATACATATGTACACTTTATTTTAAATTTATTTATCAGATTATTGTGATAGTCAACAAACTGTAAAAGTAAAAGAAAATGACAGTACAAATAGAAAATTTAAATATATAACAGTACAAAATGTATAAATAAAATAAACCACATTAACCCGCATATTAGCAACACAGTATATGATGTGCATAAACAATATATGATGTGCATTCATTTTAGAAATTAAGCATATAAGCAGGCCAGTACCGAAAATTGCGGTTGGCAGCATGGTGTATTAATTAATAAATAATAATAATAGAAAAAAGAAAAAAATATTAAAAGAAAAGGGAAAATATATTTAACTGAATAGGCTGGGGGATGGCACATTATTCAAACTTGTGGTTTTATGTCAAGAAAAAGTTGTATGCCTGTGCTAAAAAAGCACTAGTACTCATCTGGAATGTACAGACTAAAAGTGCAATATAGGCATCTATTCATTCTACAGTAACTGCTTTAGGTTTCAGAGATTTTACATTTTCCGAAAATGCTATATGTACACTTTTTAAATATCATACTGCATGTATATTAAAGGTACCATTTAGAACCAATATGGACTATTTAGGTAGTAATAAAAATCTACAGTATTAGATACCAATACGGACTTTTTTTAATGTGTTGGTTTTAAAGCATATCCAATGAGGCAGACTACAAGCTTTATGCTAACTGTTACATCCCTTGGATGTATTTATTATGTTTTAATTTATTTTTGTTATTGTTTATTTATTGTGTGTTTACTGCCTATTGGGAGTGGTTATGTTGTGTTTCTCTTTCACTCTTCCTATGTCTCTCTCTGCCTGTTAGGTAGAGCTGATTTAGGCCAAGGTGGTGCTCATCATTGTAAGCGTGCTGCAGTGACACGCTGCTACAAAAGAGCAGTGTGACTCAACCCAAGGAGAGGTTCACTTCTCCCCTGCTCCAGATTTGTGTTTGTGGCATACTTTTTGGGTATTGACTAGTTAGGTGATATGAGAAGCTTATTGGGTACAATTTAACTTCTGTTTGTTTGAAGAAACTTGTTGCTTGCCTTGTGTTGGAACTTACAGGCAGTGTGTTTGCTTTCTTAGTTGTTTGATTTAAATATACTCTTTGTTCGGTATTTAAAGGGTAACTGTACTGTTTCTTTGTTTTTTTTTTTTTTACAAAAAAGTAAACTGTAGGGTGAGCTTTTTTTTGTATCTGTTTGACTGTTTATTCATAGTAAGGGGGATGAGGAAAGCCTTTGTTGTTTTATTTATTTTCTTTTACCTGAATAAGGTTATTTAATACTCCTCCTAAGTAGTACCTGTTTTGTTTGTTGTTTTGGTTAATCCTTCTCCTGAAGACTTATGCTTTCTTTATTGTTAATTTGAGAACAAGAGAATAAAAGATTTAAGTTTACTTTTGTGGTTGTTTCCCATTTCTGAGGCAGAGGATTGAAGTGTTCCCTCAATTTTGTTTATTTAACCTTTTACACAATTCATTATTTTTGTTCTTCTTTTCATTAAATTCAAAATTTAAGTTTACTTTATTGTCCTTCCCCAACCCTAGACAAAAAGGGGAAGGAACGTAACACTAACGTTACACACAATGGGCGATGACTGGCTGGCTAGCAAACAATCAACAGACAACATGCTTGCTCTTAAGTTAAACATAGAAAGTGAATATTCTTATGAGCTTTTGTTTGATTTATCAACTTACCAGAAGAGTCCATTAAGAACTCCAACAAAGAGGTGGCTGTATCTATGGAGCCGCTTCTCCCCAAACTCACCGGTCTGTGTCCATAGATTGCATTCATGGTGTCGAACCACTTCCAGTTCTTACGGTTCACAACACTTCTGCTGTTATGATCTTTTATTTTACAGTAGTCACTTTGCAGCTTCTTGCATTTTAGGCGACACTGATAGGCCGTCTGCTGGAACTCTTCCTCAGCCATTCATTTAGAAACATGCTGAAAAACCTTTATCGTTTCTCACCATGCCATCAAGTTCCAATTGCACCTTGGATGGTTTGCACCTCCCGTGTTGACCACAGTTGATTGCAGCTCGCAGACATTGTTTGTTCTATCATCTCTGCTGTTTTTTTTTTTTTAGTGGCACTGCTTACTGTGTTGTTTATTGTCTTTGTTGCACGCACAAGTGCCTATTCTCTGTAACCAATCAGCATTCAGCTGCACGTGTAGCTCCACCTTTTAGGACCCTTTCTCATGTTTTGTCAAAAGGCTTACCGAACCAAACCATACCGTACCACTTTTTCTGCACCTTTTCAAAAGGGTACCAAAAAAGTAGTATTCGTTTTGGTTTGGTACGCATTTGACAGTGGAAATGGCCATAAAAGCATACCAACCGAACCGTACAGTACCACTCAGTGGAAACGGGCCATAAGTATAAAAGTGTACCACTCTAGTGACATCTTTTATACCTTTATTTCTGAGAGTGTATGTTTCTTATGAAAATTGCTGATGTTAATAACCAAAAAGCAATAACCATGCTTTTTGCAAGGTGATGCAACAGATTTAGTATTAAAAAAATTTTATTAATCATTTTAATTGCACAACTTTATCATGAGCAGTACTAAGAGAAACTATTGGTAACATTGGTAACTCTCAAGTTTATTGGTGCAGCTCAATCAGCACTAAAATATGTGCTTATTCACACCCCCTGTTACTCAAGCTCAGGTCATAGCCCTGGTGCTCATGTAGATACTTTCAAACTCTGCATGTCAGGCAGTAAATCACTTTCTTTCTGAACAACTACTGCCATGAATCTCCTCACCACAAAAATCCTATTGATGTGACCTGCAATCTTCAGGGACTATTGACAGGATGATGTTTAAGAAAACCAAGTAAAATGGCAGCTTTTTAGTGGAGAGCTCTGGCCATTACATCCAGCCAAAAGTAAAGAGTGGACAACTCCCAGGTGGAGGATCTTCATTTGTTGTGAAAATCCGCAGGGCTGCCCTGGTGTTAATTAAACATTTTTTCCCAAAAGTGCACCCTTGCCTGAGAACGAATGAAGCTCTCAGTTGCATTTGTGTTTGGAGGAGCATTCTCTCTGTATAAGCGACCCTCCTCAAGTGGTAGATATATCAAAACTTGAACTGATAGATACAAGAATGGCATGCCATTGGTGTCTTTATGTGCCCGTCCAGCTCATTTGAAGTGTTTCAGTCATCAGGCTTTAGCAAGGGATGTATCTTAATAGCTTGACCACAAGGGTCTATCATCTCCATTCTTGCTCCGAAGGTCTTTGAGCTAGCCCTCTGAGTGGTCATAATAGAACTCCCACTGCACAAAGATTCACAACAGGATGAGTGGAGGATTTTTGTACTGGCAAGGAGCTTCATGAATACATTGCAAGTCAGACCTGCTACTTTAGATTAATATGGAATGTGAATGCTGCCATGAGTCCAATTTATTTATGTGTATTTGTCATGCTGCGGCATTGCTCTTGAGAGCAAGGATAACATGAGGCTAATCTCAGTCTTTTAACAGTAAAGTGGTGGCCAACAAAAACCTGTGGTAATGTATTCCTTCACTGATTGATGGTTGTTCTCGCTGCATTTAACAAAACCATCATAGTGATTGGAAGGATTCTAAGCTGCCCACAACATCATTGAGACTCTTTTCAGTTGTTTTCAGGGAGGAATACAGAGGTTAGTTATTCAAGATCCTTGTATGCAACATTAAAAACTAAGAAAAAAAATACTTTTTCTTTATTTGTGAAGGCCTAAACACTTTTAAAAATAAAGACTCCAAAATAAAATTTTATATTATACATAAATTTTTTTTTTTTACCTGATTACCTGATTTTTACCTGACCTCTGAGTGGTCATAA
>CAIGQZ010032543.1:720572-749455 GCA_903798205.1 Danio tinwini
GTACGTCAGAGTGGTACGTCAGAATGGAGCTCATTAATACCATTTATATTTCTGACAAGAACTGTATATGGTCAATTACGGAACTGCTGATTCTGTGATTATTTTAAGAAGCATTAAATGAGCTTATAAAACCATTTCTTAAAATTATTTTGAACTTATCGGAGCCATAAACTTACTGCGTAGATATCAGAGAACAATTTAACTTACTAAACCAATGCAGTATATGCCATCTTTAAACCAAGGTTGTTACTTTCTCTGTCCTCACCAAACTGCCTTCATTGGCTCTTATCCATCATGACCACCAAATAAACCCCCTCAACTGAATGAGCTCTACACTCTTTCTTTAGGAGGTGAGCGTTAAGCACATTGGTTCTGTCACACCATACAGGGCTATATTTCCCAAAAGCATCAAAAGCAAACTATGGCAGAAAGTGGTAGGTTGATTGATTGATTCATTCCTTCATGAAATCAATATATTTTGTATTAACTTAAAGCTAGAGTCCATCAGTTTGGCCTTACAGTTCCTTGGATGCGATAGGTCTATGACATTGGAACTCCTTCTGTGTATGTACATGACATAAATATAAAAAAATTAATTGCAGCCCACTCATGTATCCTATAAAAACTATTGTATTGCTACATTGAATATTAATGAGTGTCCTGTGTAAATCCTGGTCAAATTTAATTTCAGAACAAAATAAGAAATCATTAAATTAAATTTATAAAAATAAATAAATAGGGATGTTGATGATCAGTGAAGGGGAAAAGGAGCGAAAACTCAAGTGCAGAAATAATATGGGATTTTATTTATAATGAAATAAAATAAAAGGCAAAACAGCAAAAAAAAAAAACTACCTTGAGAGGAAGAACATTAATAAAACAAATAAACAATCGAAACAAACTAGACTGGGCAGGACAAGGCAGGAAACAATGACAAACTGGCACAGGACAGCAGACATGAGGAGAATATAAGCAGAAGTAAATTAACACACAAACAGATGATCCTAATAAACTAATAATGGGTTAACAAGGAGGGTGGGACTAGACAATAGACGGGAAAGCACATGACACAAGAAAACACCACAAGCCATGTGCTCACGTAAAATGGGACAGGAACACGCAGCCAATGAGAGAAATGTCCTGGGCCAACAACTAAATATTTCTTATTACGCATTTAAATGGAGTTAATGAATTAACAAAAGTTCAGTAGCGGGGCCACGCTCAAACCAATCAACTTGCCTCGTCTACTAAGAGAAGTGGACCCTCCCTAAACCGTTTGTCTCAGATTCTCGCTGGACTCACTCACCATGGAACCCGAGCTTCAGATAAACCCCTCAGACTCAGATGAAGAATTATTCAGAACAAATTCACCTTAACTTCAAAAGACCTCCCAACAATCCTCACGCAGTCAAAGTTCACGGAGACTGCGCTCCGCCATCTATATTCCGCAGCCCCACAAACTTCCTCGTTCAACCTAATTCTCAGAGGTTTTTCTAACACAGAGCAGATCACAAGTCCGATCTGCGCCGCATACGCGTACACTTTCACGCAGTCAATACAGACTTCAGAGGCACAGAAATCGGCACGCTCGCACAACGCACCAGCAGCGTATTCACCCTTCCACCAGCAGCCCTCATCAACACAACCAAGGCAGATCTCCCGGGCCCGAGAGCGATATTAAACAATGGACTGTGGCCTGCCTACAACATGCTCTTATAGACAAAGGGATCAATTTCAATTGTTCCGACAATAAATGCCGCTTATTTTAGCTTCACAAAACAACCACGCAAAACCACATCACAAACTTCGAGCGTCCAACTTTTCCGGCATTCCCAAGAAACACCCCCAACGTCACTGGTGACGTCATCACGCAACCCCAACACCAGCCTCAGCAAACAACTGCGCCATCTGGTGGAGGCCATTGCAATTGCCCCCAACATCAGCTGCTTCCAACCCAGATTAATCTTAGTTAATTGCATTATTTTTCTCATCCCTATGCTCACAAACTAATAACCATCTATCCCTACATCCCATCATCCATTCATCCACTCTATCTTCAGCCGTTAACAGCAATACGGCTCCTGTCATTTCTAATTCCCCCATAATAACCAACTACAACCAGGCTCCATATGCTGCCACTACCAGCTTAATTCCTTCTTTCGGATCTTTTTAACCTCCTCCCGCACCTTTGTTCTTCCAACTAACCTATCTTTACCCTCCCTCACCAACCTTACCCCAACCCCTCCTCTACTCTTCACCCTTACACAACATACATCAACAGCAGCCCTTACACACTCGCCACAGCAACACCTCCTCAACCACCAACCTCATCAGTCCTCAAGCCTTCACCTGTCTCACCAACACTACGTCTTCAAATCTTATCCGGTAACTATATAGATCTAGCCCACCTTCTCCAGCCATCTATTTTTAACACCAGCCAGCCCAGGGAACTGCAAACTCATTTAGGCACCATACAACTCAGCCACAGCATAAACGCTCGCTCTAAAGACCTCACCCCTACAGAATTTAAATCAAATCAAATCACTTTTATTGTCACATCATCAGCAGCACGTGTGCTATGATGAGTGAAAAGCTTAGGTGCTGGATCCATACTCACAAAAAAAACAAGACAATGTAAAATTGGCAATGTTGAAAGTGATACGTACGATGGATAGGTGTACACATAGTTGTAGGCAGTATTGTTTTAAGTATGGATTGGTTAAAGTGCAGTGCATGCTACATCTTGATGGTGTGCAGTGCGGGGTATGGAAGAGTTTGTGGGGGGTGTGTTAAGTGTTCATCAGCCTGATAGTCTGAGGGAAGAAACTTTCCTTCAGTCGGCTGGTGCGTGGCCGAATGCTGCGGAACCGTCTGCCTGAGGGTAGCAGAGAAAAAACTCTATGGCTTGGGTGGCTGGAGTCACTGATGATTCTCTTGGCTTTCCTCATGCACCTCCTGGTATAGATGTCCTGGAGGGAGGGAAGCTCACCTCCTACTACATGTCCAGCAGTTCGCACAATCCTATGTAGACCTTTGCAATTGCTGCTGGTGCTGTTTTCGTACCAGGTGGTGATGCAGCCAGGGAGGGTGCTCTCCACGGTGCAGGTGTAGAACGAGCAGAGGATGAGGGGGCTCATTCCAAACCTACTGAGATGCCTGAGGAAGAAGAGGCATTGTTGTACCTTCCTCAGCACTGCGTCTGTGTGGGCAGTCCATGTCAGATCCTCAGCAATGTGTACTCCAAGAAACTTGAAAGTGCTGACTCTCTCCACTGGTGTCTCATTGATGGTGATGGGAGTGTCTTCGTTCTTCTCTCTCCTGAAATCCACCACTAGCTCCTTGGTTTTGCTGATGTTGAGTGAGAGGTGGTTTTCCTGACACCACTGCGTCAGAGTGATTAGGCCCACCACCGTTGTGTCATCAGCAAATTTAACGATGGCGTTGGAGCTGTGTTTGGATGTACAGTCATGTGTGTACAGGGAGTACAGGAGTGGGCTGAGAACACAGCCCTGTAGAGCACCAGTGTTGGAGATCAGTGTGGATGAGATGATGTTGTTCATTCTGACCACCTGGCGTCTGCTTGACAGGAAGTCCAGGATCAAGTTGCACAGAGATCTGTGTAGGCCCAGAGCCTGGAGCTTCACCCCCAGCTTGGCAGGTACTATGGTGTTGAATGCTGAGCTGTAGTCCACAAACAGCATTCTCACATATGTGTTTTTGTTTCCCAGGTTAGACAGAGCAGTGTGCAAGGCGAAAGCAATTGCATCATCAGTGGAGCGGTTGTTTCTGTATGCAAATTGCAGAGGGTTAGTGTTAGCGGGCAGTACAGAGCAGATGTGGTTTTTAATTAGCTTCTCAAAGCACTTGCTGAAGATGGGTGTCAGTACAACCGGACGCCAGTCATTCAAGCATGTGGTTTTAGCTGATTTCGGTATTGGCACAATAGTAGCTGTCTTAAAGCATGTGGGAACCACAGACAGAGAGAGCGAGAGGTTAAAGATGTCTGTGAAAACCCCTGCTAGGTGGTGTGCGCATACTTTAAGTAAACGTCCAGGAATGCCATCTGGCCCCATAGCTTTTCAGATGTTCACGCGACGGAAAGATCTTGTTACATTCGCTACAGAAACAGAGAGTGTGCTGATGGTTTCTGTATCAGCCACGGGAGCGCGCTGTGTGTGTGCGCTGTCCTGGGCTTCAAAGTGGGCGTTGAACGAGTTGAGCTTGTCTGGGAGAGACGCAACAATGTTCCCAGTGGTGGATTTGTTACTTTTAAAGTCCGTGATGTAATGAAGTCCCTGCAACATGCTCCTTGCGTTATTGGTGGTAAATTGACCCTCCACCTTTGTATTGACGTTTTGCTGCTTTGATCGTTTTCCTGAGGTTGTAGTTTGCTTGTTTTAGTTACTCAGCATTTCTATTATTTCTATTATTATAGGCAGAAGTTTGCACTGATAGGGCTGTTTGAACTTCGCCATTGAGCCATGGTTTTTGGTTGGGGTAGATACGGACGGTTTTTGTTGGGACCACGTTTTCTATGCACTTTCTGATGAAGCACGTAACGGTGTCTGAGTACACTTCTATGTCATCATCAGAAGCTGCCCGGAACATCTCCCAGTCAACGTCATCAAAACAGTTGATTCTCTCTAGCCTTTTCAATCTACAAAGACATAATATGGTCTGTTTACCCAGATTGGAGATCTGAGTTGGACGACTACCTTTTCATCATTCTTAATATGGCCGTTCGGTTCGGAGGTACAGGGTTCTATAACTACCACACTCTTTTCGCATCCCAAGCAGCGGGCAGGCTCCAGCAGTTCAACCAAGGAACATACTGGGGTACCCTAGACAACGAACTCTACTGCCGTATCTTCGTAGCCCGAAATTTACTGTCCTGCGAGCCCCCTCACATCCCGCCTCAGCATGCACAACAATCATCTCTTAATCCCCAACTATCCTCCTCGGGCAAAACATCCGTTTTCAACAGATTGTCTATCGCAGCCTATCCTCCTTCCATAATTCCTAAACCACTCAACAGGAGCCCCACAGTAAATACCCCGATTCCAAAAAACATGGATAATAGAGGACAACCAATCCTATAGGCAGAATTATATGCAACAATTTCAACCACCTCGGATGCTCACTCTCCAACTGCAGACTCTTGCACGCTTGCTCCTTCTGCGGCGGCGCTCACGCCAGGAAGAGTTGCCCACACAACCCAACCACCATACCCGAATGACTATTAAAACATCTCAGCACACCAATCAAGGTAAAAGCCCTGGTTACAGTCTTATCACATCATCCTGATAGAGAGTTCGTAGATTTCATTGCCAACAGACTACAACTCGAATTCCATCCAGGAATAGAAATCAAACCAGACACTTGCTACATCTCCCCTAACCTTAAGTCCGCTCTCACTGAGCCTGACATAGTCGACACATCAACAGCCAAAGAAGTCCAAGAAGGATACATGATAGGCCCATTTAAAGAGCCTCATTTTTCCCCATTTAGAATTAGTCCCATCGGCATCGCCACCAGAAAATATTCTGGGAAAAAGAGATTAATCATAGACCTCTCTTCCCCACACGGCACAACGGTTCCTAGCATCAATAGCTGAAGCTGATGAAATATACATCAATAGACCAAGCTATAACCCTTATTAGCAAGGCAGGCCATGGCGTGTGGCTCTCAAAAGCCGATATTACCAGCGCTTTTAAGATCCTGCCAATTGACCCAGAATTCATGTTCCTTCTCACATTCTTCGGCTTTCAGAGGTGCTCTGAATTCGCTCCTACCACGTCCACTTTTAACTCATCCATCCATCAATGTCTCTCAGACATCTTGGTCCACACTTCTGACTCACTCACACCCTCAAGAGAAGTAAAACTGACCGACACGGCAAATCATCTCAAATCCACCTATTCCGCCTCAACTCATACCTCAGCCCCTACAAGCCTCTTTCAAATTACGTCTATTCCCGATACTCTAACAACGCATCTCCCCAAGATCCTCTTTTTCTCATGGAGAAAGGACAAATAGCCACCAGAACCTGGTTCAACAACCTCTTCCAAGACATCCTTCATAAATCCGGTATATCCCCAAAATACTACTCCATACACTCCTTTTAGATTGGAGCAGCCACAACCGCAGCTACTTCAGGCATCTCGGGCGAAACCATCAGAGTCCTGGGTCGATGGTCATCAGAAGCGTATCACCTATATATCCGAAACAACCTCAACGTTCTTCTTCAAGCTCAAGCCCACATCAGCTTTTTTATCTTTGGGGTCTCCTAAAGGTTCCACCTTAACCTATGAGACCAAGCCCCCACTCTAAGTTTCCCTGGACAAGACTCCCTGATCAGCTGGTTCAACGATCATCCATACTTCTTCTCTCAATCTTCATAACTATTACATACTTCTCTCAAACAACTTGTAATAAAGTTCCACAAGCAACGGTTGTAGCGTGGTCCTAGATAGTGAAAGAGGGGCACAGTAATGTCATGGTATGCTGACACATTGTTCTCAACATCCAGATCTTTTTGACTAACTGCATCTCTGTTTAATGTTTAATGTTTATTGCCTTTTCTTTTCTTGTATTTAATTTTGTGTTGTCACTTGTCACTTTATGTACACTGGAAGCTTCTGTTGCCAAAACAAATTCCTTGTGTGTGTGAAGCACACTTGGCAATAAAACTGATTCTGATTATTGCTAGTCTGGATAAGGACTTTTCTGCCAATCCTGTATTTGAGTATTTGACCAGGGTTAACCTAGAACTCCAAGGCAATAGTTCCCAATTGCAATGCCATGCAAGACCCTCTTCAGATCCTGGTTAGTCCGCTCAGCCTAAATGCCTAAATCAACTGCAGGTGATGCCCCAACGATAGTCTCATGGTGACACCCATCTGTCAGCAGAACTCTGCTCAAAATGTAGAGACAAACTGTGGACCCCTGTTTGAATCCACATCAGTGTGACCATATACAGTATATAGCCAAGGAGGAGTATGTCCATCATCCTCTGGAATGTGGCTGGAGCCCCATGCAGGCCAGGAAGTGAAGGGGAAGGGCCCGTTAGTGCCAATGACCCCCAGGAGTGGTAAAAGCAGTCTTTTCCTTAGTTTTACAGGGAATTTCTGTTTAGTTAAATCCAGCATTGATATGAACTACTATAGGAGGGTGCCATCCTGTTTTGGTACAATCACCACTAAGATGACCATGGGCTACGGGATGGTTCTATTACCCCCAACTTCAGCATGTTCTTCACTTCCTCCTGTGTAGCCAGCTGGCAAGCTTCTGGTACCCCTGGTACCCAAAGCTTCTGGTACAGCCTCTGCCAAACAATGACTCTAGGAGGTGTTATGATCACATGCTGGATGACTGAGATCCACCCGTGTTGTTCACTGAACACATCCTTGAATTGACTTACCAGGGCTTGGAGCTCTGTGTTCTGTGGGGAGGACAGTTGCTCACCAACATGGACAATGAGTCCTCCATCTTCACCAAAGCCGGCCAGCTCTTCAGGTGGTGAAATCCAGCATTTTAATAGGTTGATGTTGTATTACTGTTTCTCCTGTCTTTGTCCGGGCTGACGCACTCGTTAGTTGACCAGCCCAACCCCCTCGTCAATCAGGTACGATCCTTTCCAGGTGGCCAGAAACTTTGATGTTATTATTGGGACCAAGACTAGCACCTTATTGGCAGGATGGAATTTAATCCAGTGTCTCATGCCCTGTACGAACTCTATCACCATCCAGTGTGGGGTGGGTCCTGTTCCCATGCCTGTTGGGCCACATCAAGGAGACCTCGGGGCTGATGGCTGAAAAGCAGATTGAATGGGATGAAACCGGTAGGCCCTTCATGGATGCCAAAGAGTACGTATGGGATCATCAGGTCCCAGTCATGCCCATCCTCTGGCACTACCTGACAAAGCATCCTCTTCAGGGTTTGGTTAAATCACTCTACCTAACTGTCTGTCTGTGGGTGGTAAAGTGATGTCCGTATGTCTGTAGTTGTTTTACCTTGAGTAGGGGAAGCAAAGGTCCGTCATCAGCCAGGACATAAACAGGGTCAGTCAGGATCACAGAGGGGATGCCCATCCAGCAGCAGAGAAGGAAGAGTCCCTTGGCTAGTGCCTTTGATGTTGCACTCTTGGGAGAGGGTTGCTTCCGCCAGCTCCAGTGCTTCCATTAGGGTTTCCAAATTTGCCAGATTTTTCATGCTGACTGGCCCCCGAAGGAAGTGCTGGGTGAGGTGGGCTGCTTGCAAACGTATGGGGGTGCTATCATCAAAGGACCAGGTATTGAACTGTTGAGCAGCTCTTACTGGTAATAGTCCAGCTTGGGCTAGAATTTTCCTCTTTAAAGCTTTATAATCAACATTCTTGGAAACCTCCTGAACAAAATAAGCGCAATGTAACTCCCTGGTTAAAAAAATAGCTTTTATTTTTGCCCAATCTTCTTTAGGCTACACTTTTCTCTTAGCAATAACTTCAAACGTGGGTAGATATGAATCAATGTCATTCAGATTGCTAAGTTTGGTAAGATGACGGTAGGTTGTGGGTTGTGGCGCATGGTTTCGGTAGCAGCACTCAATCAGCCTGCTGTAGTGGAAGAGAGTGGTGAGGAGGGCTGTGTTTAATTCCTCTTTTCTGGCAGAATTATCCAGCAGTTATTGCACGAAGAGGAACAAAACAAAACACCACACAAGACTGATGGGATGTACACAAAAGGTCCTGAAGGGTGATTTATTTACAAGTTTTCTAGAAGCAGTTCAGGATTAAAGGTAAGTATTACAGGAGGGAGGCTTCTGGAAGATGAGTGTGGGGAGTCCATGGATGTGCAGGCGTGCAAGCTTGTAACATAAAGTGATGATGATCTATCCGCTGGAGTGTGTGCAAGACAGAAAGAGAGGAGTTAGTGTTTGGGTAAGAGTGGAGCTCAAAGCTCACTGAAGCATTCGTGTCTTCTCTTTAACTCCTCTCCCTTTGACGCAGTCACCCGCGGGTGACCTACTCACACCTGCAGTTCTCCATGGTGGATGTCTAGTGTTCTCCAGCCTCAGGCGCCAAGGCTGCTGCTCCGCAAGGTTTTTTTTCCTTCACTTTTGTCAATTGGTGAAGTTTATTCCTTGCCACTGTCCCCATTGACTTGCTTGGTTTGCAAATTGTGGAGCTGCACATCGATGGATTTGCTCTCAGTGTTTGGACTTTCAGCAGTGAAATTTAAACCACTCTGAACAGCACTAAACTGAACTTAAACTATGAAATCTGGACTGACACAGTTTCAATTTAATAGAATTTCTATGTTAAGCTGCTTTGACAAAATCTACATTGTAAAAAGAGTTATATAACTAAACATTAATTGAACTGGATTGAATTGAGGGCGACACGGTGGCACAGTGGGTAGCACAATTGCCTACCAGCAAGAAGGTCGCTGGTTCGAGCCTCGGCTGGGTCAGTGGGCATTTCTGTGTGGAGTTTGCATGTTGGTAAACTACAGGTAAATTGGGTAGGCTAAATGTATGTGTGTGTATGTGTGTGAATGTGAGTGTATGAGTGTTTCCCAGTGATTGGTTGCAGCTGGAAGGGCATCAGCTGCATAAAACATATGCTGGATAAGTTGGTGGTTCATTTCGCTGTGGTGACCCCAGATTAATAAAGGGACTAAGCCAAAAGGAAATTGAATGAATGAATTGTGTGTCCAGTTGACAGGGATTTGTCTCTCTGGCAAGGTGTAATTGGAATGCTCAACATACATTATATAATACACTCTTTCCTCCAAAACTTCTATTCTAGTTCGTATTCTAACTTTGCCAGCAAAATGTTATACATTTCACCTAATGTATGCAAAGTATTCCCTCTTTATTATGAATCCTTTGATGATTTGCTCAGGTGTAAGTTGCTTTGAATAAAAACATATGCTAAATGATTACCAAAATCCCAATTGAGTAAAGAAGTGAACTGCTTTCTGAACACTGGATAACAAGTAAACCCCTTTAAGTAAACAGTTCCAGAAACTGAAGGTAAAACAAAACCAAAAAATAATAAAATAACATAAATAACAGGCTAAAAATCTTGTAAAATCTGAAAACTTGATGAAATATGTCAATTAAAGCAACAAAGGACCCCACACATTGTAAATTGATGCCAGATGGGTATCCCGTGCTTCAAAGATATATGAAAGGGGTCCTAACCGAGTGTTAATATGTTACAAGTTGAGAGTGAAAATGTGTTAGTTGATCATACAGCCCTAATGCCAACTGCACTGAAAGTAGCACAGATACTTTCAAACCACTTTTGTTCAGACATTCAGATGTAATGAAAAACGACATGCTATCTGGGGTATGTTAGTGTCACGATCACCAGCGATCTTCTCTCCATAGATCACTGGTAAACTTGCACAAACACTCATGGACTACAAATCCGCCATCTAATGGTTCTTGCCGTGTTTTGACCCTAGCCTTGATTATCTGTTTCTCCCTGTTTGCTGCCATCCTTATGACCATCTGTCTGCTATATTGACTACGATTCCGGATTTCCCTAATATATCTGTTTGCTCCTGTATTGATCTTTGCTTGCCTGACCATCCCTTTAATAAAATCCTGCACTTGGATCCGCATCCTGTTGTCAGCGTTTTACCCCTTGGTTACAGAAGACTTGGCCACAACATGAATCCAGCAGGAATTAAAATCATGCGTCTTCGACAGGGGGAACTATCTATCGAGGACTATGTGGAAGACTTTATTAATTTGGCTCATCTAACGACGTTAAACGAGGTATGCCTCATGATATTTTTTCATGTTGGGCTATCTGAGCCACTATACTCAGCGATGCCGCTGCACAATCCTCACTGGACAATAATTGACTATATAGACTTGGCATTACAACTCAGTGGTTCCCCCACTCACTGTTGGTAAAGTGGAGGACACCCCTAAATATTTTTTTTGGGGGGGCTGTGTACAGCAAGACCCGCTGACAACGGGGTTTGCTGTACCGACCAACACAGCAATCATGCTGGCATCACCATCACTCCTGTCAACTGCAAATAACTTACCTGACAAGATGGCTGACAGGAAGCTGCCAAAGTCGACGCCATCGCCAGAGCTGCCAGAGTCGACGCCGCCGCCAGAGTCCCGCGAAAGGTCCGAGCCGCCGCCTGAGTCGCACGAAAGGCTGCCAGTGCCCTATATCTTCCTAAAGCTGCCAGAGCTGTGTGTATGCATTTTGCATATTTTTTTTTTCTATGGGTGAAATGCTTAACATTTCATTTAATTATATCATTTGCTTGGTTGTATACTATTTCGATTATTGTTTTCTGAGTTTGTTCTTTAAAAAAATGCATTGAGCCACTCAACATTGTTCTTATGATGTTTTTCTACAGGAGAACAACGCTAAATAATTCCAAATACAGTCTCTTAGTAAATGCAAGTATATTGGTCAAAAATCCAAACATAATTGTAAGACATAATCTCAAAAGTTAATAGATTGATTAAAGTTACATAAAACAAAAGCAGAAATACAATTTACTTTACTCCAGTGACTATGACCCTAACTATGCAGAATTTTAAGGCTAAATATAAATTAAATTTATGATGTATGAAAACAATTCAGTCCCTCACAGTTGTCCTGAAGGGTAATATTAGCTATATATGCACCAAAATATTTTTTTTTTGTTTTTGTGCCAGGCTGTAAACAATTTTCTGCTTTAAAGTTTTCAAAATTAGAGTCCATAGAAATGTGCTCTGTTTTGAAGCCAGCCCTCCAGCAGCCAGTCAATGAATTACTGTTAAAATTACTTCTATATTAGCTTCAAGAGGGAGAATGGGAGGTTGATGATTAGTTAGGATCAATGTTGGGAGTAATGCGTAAAAAAAGTAATGTATTACAGTAACATATTACTTTTTCCTGTAATGCAGTAGTGTAAGGCATTACTAATACATTTTCAGTAATATTTTACTTGGTACATGTTCAGTAATGCTTGCGCTACAACAAACTTTTCACCCGTGTGTTGTCATTAATCTCTCTCTGACTATTGGAACTTTTTACTTTAAGCGCGGAATGATTTCAGCCTCTAAACTCAAAGTCCGAGACTATTGGCTCAGCCCAGTTCGCTGTAAGCCCTAACACACAAATAGATGAAAATGGCAGGAGACAGTGCATTCTCAAGATGGACGTATGCGCATTAATTTGATTTTGTCCAAGAAAAGGACAAGAAGAACATTATTGTCAAATGCAACCTCTGTATAAACCAGAGAGAATTATCGACAATGATAAATAGCAATAGCAACTTAAAAAAAACATCTCGTGCGTTGCCATGTGACCACTCCACTTACAGAGAAGAAAAAGAAAACGGAGGACGAGTGATAAACCAAAGCAGCAGAAATTAAGTTTCTCTCGGTTTGCCATCATGCCACTTGAACCTCGAGAAGTCACAAAACTTGTGGCAGAGTATGTCGTCGAGGACATGTTACCATTGTCAATGGTGGAATCTCCTGCTTTCAGAAAGCTAATTAGCAAGATCTCTGTGACCAGCAGCAAGTAAGCTAACATTTTCATGATGACTAGCTAGATTTCAATATTATCTAGTTCAGGGATGGGATGGGATTATTTCATATTTAAATACCTTTGAAAAAAACTAAATGTATTTCATATTGAAATGTTTAATCTTAGTATTTTCATATTTTTTAAAACTAAAATACTTTTTTTTTTTACCAATTAACTTATTAGACTGCATTAATAGGCAATATTTTGAGTACATCTGTTTGAAATAAAAAATTATAGTATTTTGTAATAGTATGTTGTATTTAAATGCATTTAATCTTGTATTTATTTTTGTATAACCTAATTAATACAAGAAATCAGCAGTTGATTGGCAAAAAGTATTTTGTATTTTGAAAATACAAAAATAAAAGATTAAATGTATTTGAAATACAAAATTGTTTTTTTTTTGTATTTCAAATACATGTATTTGAAATAATCCCTTATGTACTTCATATAGATCTGTATAGATCATACAGTTCCTGGAGATGCCTTTTTGCAGAGTTCAGTTCCAACCCTGATCAAACACACCTTTTTAATTATCAAGTGCTCCTTCAGATCCTAATTAGTTGGTTCAATTGTGTTTGCTCAGGGTTGGTGCTGAGCTTTGCAAGAAGGTACATCTCCAGAAACAGAGTTGGGAAGTCAAAATGTATAGTAAAAATGTTATAGCCATCTACAGACCTATATACAGCAGCATAACATGAATGTATCCAACTTGTATCCAACTGGAACAGACAATAAATATGCATATGTGTGATTTAGCATAGCATGATCATGAACTGGAATTTTAATAGCTGTGTATTTTACTTATTTTTCAGTATGTACTGCCATGCAGAACAATGTTCACCAAAGAACTGGATAGGAACTATACTGCCATGGAAATAAAGCTAAAAAATATCTTGATGAATAACAGTTTGTGTCAACAACTGCAGACATTTGGACTGCTTACAACAAGAGCTTTTTGAGGGTGACAATCCGTTGGATTGATTCAGAGACACTGCAGTGGAAGAAGGCTGCTATTGCTTGTTGTAGGTTCAGAGGTAGGCACATACATGATGCAATTGCATCTGAACTCGAGGATATTTTTTCCCAGTATGGATTAACTGCTGAAAAAGTGACAGCATGTGTGACAGACGATGGCAGTAACTTCATTAAAGCTTTTAAGGAATACCAAAAAGTTGAATCTCAGGATGATGAAGACGAGGAAGTGGAGAAGGATGATGGGGAAGTGGCCTTCACCAATCTTCACAGCATTTTCACTGAAGGAAATGATGAGGATGCCCAGCAAGGGCTGTGTGTGCTGCCTGCACATTACAAATGTGCAGCTCACACGCTTAACCTCATTGCCAACAATGAGCAAATGGTTCAAACCCAGAATCCAGGTCAGTTTACCGCAGTTCCACAGCAAAGTGTTCAGCACTATGGACCAAAACTAGCCGGTCCACAGTTGCATCTGAGTGCCTAGAAAAGATCAGTGAAAGGAAGCTGATTGTGCCCTCAGTAACCCGATGGAACTCATTTTATGATGCATATGTTCGGATCATAGAAATGCCACTACCTGACATTAACAATCTATGCACACAGCTTTCAATTAAATATATGAATTACAGGGAATACCAGTTTTTGAAGGAATACTGTGCCATTATGAAGCCCTTCAGCACTGCACTGGACATCCTACAGGGTGAGGAAACTTGTTTTATGGGACATTTCAACCAACACTTGACATTCTAATGGCCAAAACTTTAGCAATGCAAAATGGCCTTTTACAAATGACCACTAGGTTGTCTGAAATAATTGTGGGAGCAAATAAAACTTGCTTTGCCACAACAATTGACTCCAAGGAAGCTCTACTGGCCAACGTCTCGCTGCATAAGTTTAAACTGCGCTGGATGGTCTCCTCACCACTGAGTGCCGCTCCCTAACAGTAGAAGAGCATGGAAGCCCAATGATTGATGCTCCTGCAGTCATCTCCCATGAGGATAATTTATTTTTTATTTGATGAACAGCCCAAATGCCATGGCTGATGCACCTATGTTAGTGGAAACAAAGGTGACATATTATTTCAATTCTGATCCAGTAATGGAAAGCCTGCATCAGATTCAAAGAATAAAAAAAATGCACGACACTATAATGCACCAACACCATCCAGTGCAGCGGTCGAAAGACTTTTCAGCCTTGGGAGTCTGGTACTCACCCAAAAATGCAACCGTCTTGGTGATGGACGCTTTCAGCACCTTGTTCTTATGCACTTCAACAGATATTTCAGTCAAGGGGGTATAATGGAATAGGCTAGCCCCCACCATAGCCCCCACCTTTCAACCATGTTGAACTGCATACTAACTCTGTTTTATATTTGGCAGAAAACAGAAATTTTTTAATCCTTTTTTTAGCTCGATTATTGAGCCATATTTGCTGTCAGACCATGTGGGCCCAAACACCCTAATTTAAGTTTTGTATTTCTATTTTTTTATTTTTTTTTATTTTATGTTTTATTTATTTATTTATTTTTTACTTAAATGACTGAGACATATTTTCTGTATTCATTTTTGTACTGAAAAGTGTGTCTAGTTCTATAGTTTCATAGAGCCAATAGCTATCTGTCATATTGTTGTAGCCTAAGTTGATTAATTTAGTATTTTTAGAGGCATATAGATCTCTGTTTGTTCTGTTTTCTTTGTAAGCAGTTAGGCAATGTTTAGCCTATATGTTCATTTCTATGGCCTAAAATTTGAGGGGTTGGTCCTCTAATTGCACTTTATACTGAGAAGCTATGTTCATCATGCTTACTTTGTGCTTGACAGTTTTGTGTTGTGAACCATTTGAATTTAAAGTGAATAAAATAATTGCTACAATAAGAAAATAAAAAAAAACTGCATCTTGTTATGGCATTGGAGTTTATATATAGTCCTGTTGTGTCTAATATTAATATACCCAAGCTATTCACAGATATTGCCAGATAATCACTTTACCTCTACCATACTTTTAAGAGACTTAGATCATTAGTGATTCTGACTGTCATTCTTTCTTGCATTGTCTTGAGCCTTCACATTGCCAATTATATACTATATTGTTAGTAGCCTGGATAGGTCACAGTCATTATGCTACATTATATCGCTTTCTATTGGATGTAAAATGCTCTGCAGCACATTTTGTCATTTTAGATTAAGTTCTAATTCTGTAGTTATTTTGGTGAAAGTAACTAAAAAGTAATATAAGAGTAATGTAACATTACAATTCTGAGACAGTAATATTGTAAGGTAAGGGATTACTTTTAAATAACAGTAACAAGTTTGGAAGTAACTTGCACAACACTGGTTAGGATGTATAAGAGAGTAAAAGAGAACCTTTGAGAAATTGTATTAACAAGACAAACTCTAGCTCTAGATGGATTTATTCAAAATAAATGTTGTCTCTTTAAGACTTGGGACCACCTACAATGTCTTCTGACCTTGTAGCCTTTTAGTTGCAAACTCTTTGCACATTCTTCCCGCAAGGCAATGTACTGAGCATTTACCAGTTTCATTGAGGAATGCAATTGCAACTGATTTAATTGTAAGCTAAAGATTGTGATAGCTTCTTGCAGTTTATGTAACTGAGAAAATGATGCCAAGTCCATCTAAGTTTCCAACTGACTCTTTATTACCAGAGCAAAAAAAAAAAAGACTGTCAAAAGATTATCATTATTAAACGTGCTAATTTTATTTGTTTCATTATCTGTCCACTCAGACAAAGGGAAGCATTGGGGGTAAATTTCATATTTATAATATTATCAAATTTAAATTTGGTTATTAAAATGATTTATTAAAATGATGTGTGGCTATTACCAAATTTAAATGAAAGTGTGTAATAAGCAAAAGATTGCCATTGCATGCCCAGCATTTTACACAGAGGATGTCCTTCCTGCCGCAACCCTGTATTGGGAAATAATACACACTCATTCACACACACACACTCATACACTACTGACAATTTACAGTTGCAAACAGAATTATTGAACACCCTTATTTTTTTTCTTTTTTAAATATTTCCCAAATGATGTTTAACAGAACAAGGAAATTTTCACATTATGTCTGATAATATTTTTTTCCTTCTGGAGAAAGTCTTATTTGTTTTATTTTGGCTGGCAGTTTTTAATTTTTTAAAACCCATTTTAAGGTCAAAATTATTAACCCCTTTAAGCTATTTATTTTTTCCATAGTCTACAGAACAAACCATCATTATACAATAACTTGCCTAATTACCCTAACCTGCCTAGTTAACCTAATTAACCTAGTTAAGCCTTTAAATGTCACTTTAAGCTGTGTAGAAGTGTCTTGAAAAATATCTAGTCAAATATTATTTACTGTCATCATGTCAAAGATAAAATAAATCAGTTATTAGAGATGAGTTATTAAAACTATTATGTTTAGAAATGTGTTGAAAAAATCTCTCTGTTAAACAGAAATTGGGGGAAAAAATAAACAGGGGGGCTAATAAATTAGGGGGTTGAATAATTCTGATCGCAACTGTAGTTTAATTCATTAACCTATAGCGCATGTCTTTGAATTGTAGGGGAAAACGGAGCACCTGGAAGAAACCCACGCCAACACAGGGAGAACATGCAAACTCTGCACAGAAATGCCATCTGGCCCAGCCAGGATTCAAACCAGCGAACTTCTTGCTGTGAGGTGACAGTGCACTGAGCCACTGTGCCGCCCCCACAATACAATAAATCAGTAAAATGTTTAGACTATTTTATAATTTTTTTTCAAATTGTGGTTATAATTCAATCTGGCTTAGTAAGCATAGTATAGAATCAGATTTATTAAAAGTTGCTAATGATGTTTTGTTAAGTATGGATTCCCAGGGGAAAAAAATGTTTAACAGGTTTTGATACAACGGATGATGCGACTTTAACAGATCTCCATAAAGTACATTTAGATTGGTATAAATGGTGAAGCACTTACAGTTTTCTTCTTATTTTTAAGACAAAAAACAGAACTGTGAATAAATCTGCAATTATTTAATGAGGTCAGAATTTGTTATCTTTATATGTGATGCCCCTGTGGTCAGTCTTTAGAAAAGTAAAAATATACCAATGATCCACAATTGTTCTTGGCCATATCTGGAGGCAATAAATCACTTGCTGTTTGTGCTTGATTAAGATAAAGTGCTAGCTTGCACATATTTCCCTAATTGAATGAGAATAAGTCAATTTGTTATTTGAGAAAAGTTGGATTGGAAATCTTGTAGTTATTAAATAACATGCATGGTTTTGTAAAGAATATATCAGTAATATTTGATTCTGAACTGCTTTGATCAAAAACAAACCTTTTAAGCTTTTTTAAAAAATGAAAAAAAAAAAAAATTAAATTAAACAAGTCAAGGAGTGGAACGAATCTTTGTTAGAGGTGGACATGAACCTCGTGTGAGAGTTAGACATGGGCAACGTTTGAGAGGTGTGGGTGAACGTGGGTGAGACCAAGACCACTGACTTGGACACCGGCAGCAACAACAAAGAGTGTCCAATGAAATCTGAGCAATATTTCTGGACTATGTCATAAACCATGACATGACAATGAGTGCAGCAATTTTAATGTTTCAGCCAAATCACAGAAGGACAACTGTGGCCTCCATGATTAGAAATTGCCACAAAGAGAACACGCAAGTCTTTAGTTTGTACTAAATTATTAATTAAGCTATTTGCAACTGTCAGTTTAGTGTATCACAATGTGTACCACAAAGTGTGCTGTAATTAATATAAATTAATTTTTACTATGATTTTTTTCTTCTTTATTACAGTGTAGAGACAAGGCCAAATAGGAGAGGGAAAAGCTACATTTTGAATGGCCAGCAAGAGAATGCTGTGGTGAATTTGCATTGGTCAAGAAATGATATTTGGCTTACTGAAATTTGTCAACACATCTTGAAAATAACTAGATGAAATGTATTCTGATAATGTTGAAATGACAACGATGAAAATGACAACGATGAAATGTCAATCATGAAAATGTATTCTCCAATGTGGAAGCCCACTATTGCACATGTTCTGAACAACCATAATATGTTCTTTAAACAACTATACCATGTACGTTTTAAAACAAATGCAGATAAGCAACTTGAGTGGACATGTTCAGGTATGATTAATTTCAAGATGACTGCTTTTTGGGAGAGAAAAAATAAATCTCCAATTGATTTTGGTCATTGTTTTTATCACTGTAATTTACCCCCTGATATCTTTTAGAAGGTGATGGATTTTAATGAAAGCAATCACTAATTCATATTTTAGATGAGGCAGGTTTTAAACTGTCCAAGACAAGAAAGAGAGGAAACCATCAAAGTATTTGGACAGTGTTGTGCCAATATCATAATGTGTGCAGCTATATCAGAAAATGGAGTTGTAGGACACAGACCTCATGTTGGGTCATGTAATGCAGTTCCCCTTTTAGAATTTTAAACCAGGTCTTGAAGCATGGTCTACAGACATGGTTACAGGACCATCCACAATTTATGAGTCTGTTTACCTCCACACTGCCCTTACCTTAATCCAATTGAGAAGTTTTTCTCCACATGAAGATGGAAGGTATATGACAGACATGAACAAGAGAGTCTTCTACAGGCCATGGATGATGCATGCACTGACATCACTGCAGAGCAACAATGTCAGGCCTAGATTCAACATCCCAGAATATTTTTTCTTAGATGTTTGACTAATGAAAACATCCACTTTGATGTAGATGAGAACATGTTGCCAAATCCACAAGACTGGATTGTTGGACACATGGACGTGCAGTGAGGAACTTTTACTTTTTTACTTTTACTATTATAGGGTCAGGGGCAACAGAGTTGAGAATTTACATGCAGTTTATTAAAGAGAATTGTCAGGCAGGCAAGTGTTAAAAAACAGGAGCAAACTGGATCATACAGGTAATCCAAAATCGATGTCAGAATAACAGGCTGGAGGTCAGGACAGCTGACAAAACAACAAGGCTAGACATAAAATCATGTTTTAAAATGTTAACTGAAAACAAGACTCAGCAAAGTGTGAGGGAATGTGATGTGTAATTTGTAACTGTAGTCCATGTAATCAGTCAATCATGAGCTTCAGATGTGTGTGTGTGTCAGTGTCTGAATGATTGTCATCTGTGGCTGGAGTTGGTGAGTGCAAAGGATCAGTGGCAGATGTGTAGTGAGTAAATGTTTAACAGCAATCTGCACAGACTCGATTGCTAGTGATCGTAACAACTAAAAACAATACAAACGTAAAAATAAAACGAAACAAAAATATTTACACAATTAGTTGTGTAATAACAATGAAAGGACACAAGGGGAAAGTACTTAAGTATATATACGTATTTAATAATTTATATAAAGGGCTTTTTGCATATGTGGATTTATTTGGTTGTTACTAACAGTTTGTACCACTGTAGTTGAGGTCAAGAAAATAATTAATGATGCTGTTATAGCATTTATAACACAATTATAAAGATCTTATGACAATAATGTTTATGACAGATTTATGACAAGTTGTCTTGATAATCAAGTTGTCATGACACTGACAGTTTATGATGTAATTGTTTGTGTAGTAGTCTCGCATGTCAACTGCATTTACAATGACACAACTAAGTAAATGATGCTTAATGTCAGCATTTATAATGTGATATGTTTCGATTATACAGGTTTTAAACAGTCTCATAATCACACCCTTCAGGTAAACTGTTACAATCATTATTTTAAATGTAAAAATCATTGTAAAAATGGTTGTGGTTCTCTGCTACTGCCGACGTTGCTTTCACCAAGCTGTGCAGAAATCAACAGCTCAACTGGGTTGTAACATATGTTGCCAGATTGAGGTTAAAATGCTTTGAGATATTGAATATTTTGTCAATTGTGTGAGGTGATAAGCTTTAAACAAGATCTGGCAACTTGACAAACATGAACAAAAGGTAATTTTTCGTAACTAGATTGGGCCATACAAATTACAAGAGTTTGCTGGGGAAAATAACAAAATGTGACTGTGGCAGAAGAAATAAGGTAAAGTCCTGGGCAAAACAGCACTGTTGGCAGGTATAATTAAGTATTTATATAATATGTATAGTTAGCATAGTTACATTACAGCTCTGGGTTGAATTACTTAGTTTTAGTGATCTTCATATTGACAATTGCACTCCCTTCATGGTGCACTTTAAAAACAGTTATGGCATTTTGAATGCAGCCATGGCTCATGACAAAAGCTATAGGTGGCCTATGATTTAAAAGCAGAATCTACGTTATGTCTCCAAAGCTTGTGACAAATAAAAGGATATGTTAATGGTTGTCAAAGAAGGGTCACCAGTCAGGCAAGTTAATGACAATATAGTTTATTGTGAAGGATGGCAGTATAAAGCAGGTGAGTGAGTATGCAGATAAAGTTAATATTCCAAGAATGATAGATGACAAAAACCAGGTGACAGTCTTCGCAGGATGACGATAAATACAGGAACCGATGACAAAAATCAGGATGATGACCAGACAGGAAACCAGGAAGATATAGCACTAGGAACAGAGACAGGGAAACACTGGAGATCACAGGAGACAATAAACATAAGCAATATAACTGAGTGTATTAACACTGACCGTGTAATGGAGAGTTTGTCCTTTCTGTCTAGTGGCTGGACGCTAAGTGAACTGTGTGATGGGACTTTATAGTGCAGGGGATGATGACGGTCATAATATTCAGGTGCGTGACAAATTTGTATTCAGGTGACGGTGATCTAAGTGCCTGATTGGGGGGAAACCTGGTCTGACTGTGACAGGTTTTAATTTATAGGAGGCTATTTATTGAGAATTGTATCTGTAGGCTACTTTCATGAAATTTTGATATGGCATTTTCCAGGCCTTGAAAAGTTTCAGAAAATCAGAAAAACCCAAAGTTTTGGAAAAGTCATGGAAAACAGATATCTGTATACTTGAATATAGGTTAGTTGTCTTTACTTCTTTTCTGTCATTGGCCAATCACATACTCTCACATTATTAGTGTGGTGTAAGCATTATCTAAATAAACTTAACATAGATATAAATTTAAAGTAAATATATTGTTGCATGTTTTACGAGATGCTGTAATAAATTTGAACATGTATTGTTTTTACCACGCATACGTAGACATTGCATGAAACATTAGGTCAAGAAAATTTACTTGAAAGTCTTGGAAAAATCATGAAAAAGTTATGGAAATTTAGTTGTTAAAATGTGTATGAATCCTGCAAGTGCATGCACAGAACAACATGAGCATTTATATCAAATAAACACATGTAAATATTCTGCTCGCTTTATGAGTCCTGTCGAGTGAGTTCTTACACCCCTATGATTGGTCACATGCCCAACAGAAAGGGCTGTGATTGGCTCTGACGCTCTGGCTCTGTTCACCGGTGAGTGATGATCACAGCTGATACATGATAGATGCGATGGAGAAAACTCGCTCTGCTGACACATGCTCGTGTCTGTGTCCAGAAGTATCGCTGTAACAGCCGAAAGTAGAGGAAAAGTTACCTCACACCAACAGGTCAAAGGGGCCACAGTGAGAGAGAGAACGAGAGAGAAATAGTGTGTACTTTCTGGTTCTCCGTATAGACTGAAAACCGACCGAAAATCACTGAAAGACACATACACGGCAAACACACACAGCAGAGTTTCTGCGTTTTTAAGTAGTTGGAGTGTTTTAATTGCTCACGCTCGCCTCCCTTGCCATAGTAAGCTACCGCAATATAGCGCATATGAGATAAATGACATCGGTACATAATAACTGGTTATGATTATTACTGAACCAATACAGAATTGTCTGCATCTGCATCACAGTGCACCGAAGAAACAATTAATTTCGACACCTCTACAATTTATCATAATATTCTCCTTGATAGGTTTGAAAATTATCAAATCAAATCACTTTTATTGTCACATCATCAGCAGCACGTGTGCTATGATGAGTGAAAAGCTTAGGTGCTGGCTCCAGACAGTGGAAAATACAGATAGTGCAAATACAACAACAGTGCAAAAAACAGACAGTGCAAATACAACAACAGTGCAAAATACAGACAGTGCAAAATACAGACAGTGCAAATACAGCGACAGTGTAAAATACAGACAGTGCAAAATACAACAACATACTCACAAAAAAGAAACAAAACAGTGTAAATTTGGCAATGTGACAGTGATGCGTACGATGGATAGGTGTACACATAGTTGTAGGCAGTATTGTTTAAGTATGGATTGGTTAAAGTGCAGTGCATGCTACATCTTTATGGTGTGGGGTATGGGAGAGTTTGTGTGGGGTGTGTTAAGTGTTCATCAGCCTGATAGTCTGAGGGAAGAAACTTTCCTTCAGTCGGCTGGTGCGTGACCGAATGCTGCGGAACCGTCTGCCTGAGGGTAGCAGAGAGAAAAGTCTATGGCTTGGGTGGCTGGAGTCGCTGATGATTCTCTTGGCTTTCCTTATGCACCGCCTGGTGTAGATGTCCTGGAGGGAGGGAAGCTCACCTCCTACTACACGTCCAGCAGTTCGCACAATCCTATGTAGACCTTTGCGATTGCTGCTGGTGCTGTTCCCGTACCAGGTGGTGATGCAGCCAGTGAGGATGCTCTCCACAGTGCAGGTGTAGAACAAGCGGAGGATGTGGGGGCTCATTCCAAACCTCCTGAGGCGCCTGAGGAAGAAGAGGCGTTGTTGTGCCTTCCTTAACACTGCGTCTGTGTGAGCAGTCCATGTCAGATCCTCAGCGATGTGTACTCCAAGAAACTTGAAAGTGCTGACTCTCTCCACTGGTGTCCCGTTGATGGTTATGGGAGTGTGTTCATTCTTCTCTCTCCTGAAATCCACCACCAGCTCCTTGGTTTTGCTGATGTTGAGTGAGAGGTGGTTTTCCTGACACCACTGCGTCAGAGTGTGCACCTCCTCTCTGTAGGCCGTCTCATCATTATCTGTGATTAGGCCCACCACCGTTGTGTCATCAGCAAATTTAACGATGACGTTGGAGCTGTGTTTGGATGTACAGTCATGTGTGTACAGGGAGTACAGGAGTGGGCTGAGAACACAGCCCTGTGGAGCACAGGGTGTGTATTACAAGCCAATATTATGTTGGTATTACAAGAACTGTAATTACATGTTGGTATTACAAGAACTGCATTGGCCTGGTTCAAATTGTATCTATCTAAATGTTATCAATTTGTATCAATTAATGAAGAGACATCATTCAGATCAAAAGAATACTGTGTGGTACCACAAGGCTCAGTTATTGGTCCCTTACTTTTCACACTATATATGCTACCACTAGGCAATATCATTAACAATGTGGAGTTAGTTTCCACTGTTATGTAGATGATAAACAACTTTGTATCTTCTCTCAACCTGTACGAATTTACGAAATTAACAGATTGTATAGCCAGTACCGCCGCTCCCTATACACAGAGTACGCAGCTAGCGTAGGGCACCAACTCGGTGGCTCAAAATAAATTATTCATATTTCTTTTTGTAATAACATAAACTGAGTGTAAATAAAATATATTGATAATATGTTGATAAATACATAACAAAAATGCATTTTATGGCAAACGCAAAAAAACTTGTGATGCTACTTTTTTTCCATGCGTCATGCGCGCCCTTATGAGGTGCACATGTGTCTGCGACTGCAGCTTATGATTATAAATGATGCAAGTTGCAACTATATGCTCAGGAAAAGACAACACCAGTCTGGAGCAGAGAAGAAGGAAAAAAGTACAAGATGAATCCCATGCATCACTTACAGGCAACTTATGTTCATGAATCTGGAAACATTTTTTTTTTTTGCTGCTGTGCATTGTGTTTTGAACTATGATAGGACATGTTATCTATGACTTTTCATAATAAATCGATACATTTGCACCGTCTCCCCCATGTTACCACAGTCAAGTGAGCGCCATGTGAGAGCAACTGGTCAAGCTAGCTGCCTCCTGTATTTTAATGCATTTCTGTTTGAGGAATTACAGTACAGAAGCAAGGGACAGCCATAAAACCTTACAAAGACATATATTTCAGCGCTTATTGGTTAAATGTGTCTGATAACTAGAGAAATGCCTCAATCAAAATCAAAAAATTATTTTTTAAATAAATATGAAAATATATAAATTTAAAATATATTTTATTGCAGAGTTTTGCAAAAGTTTGCCAAAATAATTTATAACACTGATTAAATTCATGATTTTTCACTGATATTAATAATTTCTTAACATGACATTGTTTGAGTTGACATGAGTTGACATGACATTCATGCCAATTTACAAGGCAAAAAATGAAAGTAAGATAATAAAAATGAAGTCTGCAAAACGCATTGCTATTTCTACTGCTATTGCTAAATTCTGCCATAGTTGACATGAAATATTATATTAATTCAAATTCAGGATGATCTTGACTGAATTTCCATGCTAAAGTTCATTGGCATTTACAGCTGAATTTGGCAGGAAAATAAAGGCAGCCTGTAATAATACATTACTGATCATTTTATGCTATTTCCACATTCTTATATGGCAGCTCACTTGATTATAATATATAGGCGACGCAGTGGCGCAGTATGTAGTGCTGTCACCTCACAGCAAGAAGGTCGCTGGTTCGAGCCTCGGCTGGGTCAGTTGGCGTTTCTGTGTGGAGTACTTGCATTAGCATACACATTGAACATAAATGCTTTTGAAATCCAAATCCTCTAAAGGATTGTTAGACTGCATTAATTATGTAAACCGGTGCTAGGAACATCTCCCAAAAGACATTATAATTTGAACCCTGTCAACACTTATGTTAAGCCCTGCTCACACTGTGAGATTTCAGCCGTGATTTTTTCATCTGAGACAATTTGGTAAATCCTAAAAGATTCCAGAAATCCTGGGCTAAAATCTGTAATCTTTGATTGTTGGGTTGACATGTTCACAGACAGCCGCTTTGTGCCTGTTGAGATCAGATTTTCCCTTCGATGAAGTTCTGGCAGTGTCAGAAGATTTCAGACACTTTCCTGCAGTGTGACAACAGCTGCGTTGAGCGTCTAATCCAAGAACCAATTGAAGCTCCGAATTTGTTGACGCGATTCATGCATCAATTCAAATGACCGTGGGGAAATGTCAAAACTGTGTTTTTCTTCCTGGTTTTATTATTAAGATATGCTGTGTGCAAAATTGCCCTTACAGTTTGTTTACATTTGCTGTGAGGAATCACGGGATAGTGAAAGTGTCGCGGATGGATTTTTTTATTATCCCAGGTCTCCATAATCCTAGACCAGGCCATACTGAAACTGACTCAGCAAATGGTGGATTAAATCCTCAAACCGACTCCGCAAATGATGAATCAAATCCTCAAAACGACTCCGCAAATGGTGAATCAAATCCTCAAACCAACTCTGCAAATTATGAATCAAATCGACTCCGCAAATGGTGAATCAAATCCTAAAACCGACATCGCAAATGATAAATTAAATGCAAATGAGGTGTCAATCAACTAGCCTGGGCAGAGCTTTAAGACGGAAGAGTTTGTTAACAACTACCGGTAGTGCTATGACTTTTTTAAGGCTTTCAGATTTGCTTGCCTTATTCCAAAACGTATCCGTATAAGAAAAGTTTTTACTCATGAAAGAAAAAGCGAGAAATCCCCTACTGCTTCTGCCTACATTCTAAAGTGTTTATCAGATGGGTACATCTATCCCAGGAGGCCACAAAAAAGCATACGGCAAGAAGATGATACGTCATATTGTGGAAAAATTGGATGCAGACATCTTGACATGTAAGTAATTAAAACCAGAAAGAAGGTTCCTTCAGTTAAAGTAAAATCGCAATAGTTGAGCTACTGTAAAGTGAACTGTAGAATTACTAAGTGTAAAGATGCTTTCAGTCACGCTGCACCAGCAGTGTATATTTATATACACGCTGTATATGAATAAAGTGTATAAATAGTATATTTATTTTATTTTGCTGTAAAACATCATGTAGGAACTTCAGTAAGCACATGACGTTACGTTTCAAACGAGATTTACATAAAGAAGATTATTAAATTATTAAATTGACAGAAAAATATAAGAGGTATTGCAGATCAGTAAATTATAACATTAAACAGACGTCTGAGTGATGTGTTTGTGCTGATGTAGAATTCACTGTTGTCAATACTGCTTAGGTTAGATACATGTAATATTTATACATCTAATGTTTTCTTCTGTTCATTTGGTGATAAATTTATGAAAATGTAATTTTGCGCACACAAATCACAGCAGTAATGTGACTTGTCTGGTTGTTATAGAGAAGGAAGCACACGTGTTTGTGTGTTAGCTGGTGCAGAGTGACTGAACAAATGTTATCATCATATTTTTTTAACAAAATATTGTAATTTTAAACAGCTATTACAACACTTTCCTTAATGTTGATTAATGTGGCTTTTCTAGACTGGACCTGCAATGCAAGGAAACAGGCATTTGCAGAAAAAAGGGAAAACCTGAATTCAAAACATGAAGATAGATCATTTTATTACTTCCAGTTCAGCATTTAAATGACAGTGTGCTGTTAAAATGACTTCTTTATTAAGTGTTTTGTATAATCTGAAATGTCCTTAGACTGGTGTGTGCAGTGAGGATGTTGAAGAACAGCAGTGTGCTGAAAATGATGAAGGAGATGTTGAAGATGCTGTAGTGCCGTGGACAAGACCCTGCATCCCTCCACCTGCCTATGTGTCCTCATCTGACCCAGATGCTGGTGTGGTCACTTCATCTTCAGTATGAATTGGTTTCTCATGCATGGACAGCCTCATGTCACAACTTCGTTCCAGTCTGACTGCTGCACTAATGGCTCGTTTCCATTGACTGGTACGGTACGGGTCGGTACGCTATTATGGCCGTTTCCACTGTCAAAAGGCGTACAGAACCGAACCGTACCGTACCGTACCACTTTTTCAGCACCCTTTCGAAAGGGTACCAAACACAACAAAGGGTCCCAAAGGCGGAGCTAGACGTGCAGCTGAACGCTATTGGTTTACAGAGATACGTCACGAGCTCACGCAACAAGCCAGAATGAAAACAAAGGAGCCGCCATGTTTTCATACAACAGCCGAGAGATTATATATACATATAATAACATATAATAACGAGCCCTGTTCAATCTGGGCTCAAATGAACATTGTCGTTGTCTTGATGAACAGTCACAAAGCCAAAAAAAGGAGCAGATTTTACCCTGTGCCCCGCTAGTGTTTTTTTTGCTTGCGCGAGCCGCACGTCTATATTTGAAATAACAAACTTCTTGAGCTGATGACAATAACTTGCGCTTGATTATTGATGTGCTTTTGAAACCTGATCCTGTCAGAAACTGACAAACACAAGAGTGTCGGGCGAAAAAACTAAAGGAGAAGCCGGAAAAAAAAGGAGCACATTATTTTTTCAGCAAACGTGAACAAACTCCCATGTTTAACTATTATTATCACATTTTGGACTATTATGAACTCAGAATGATGGAATTACTTTCTAACAAGAGGCTACACATGCTGCTGAAGATTATAGACACGTTTAATCATAAGAGGTTTGCACTATGGACTTGATTTCCTGCTGTTTTGAACCTTAATAATGACTAAATGTATGCTGTGTGTAGTTTTTCTGTTATTGGTAACATATCAGAGACTGTAAGGGTCTGTATGTGTTCATATATGTTGCATTTATTTATTTTATATAATTGCAGACGTTACAGTAGGCTATCATTGAACTGAGGATATAATCATGTTCATAGTAAAGTTAGTAATAAACATTTATACACAAGTATTTATGTGTGTAAAGCATCTGTTTTGTGAGAAGTGCTTCTCATGATATGTAAGTGACCCATACAGCTTTACTTCATTTTCTCGAGCGAAAATGACGTTGACTGCAACTTTCTGTCGTACACCATGCCCACCAAAAGAGTACCATTGGTACCCTTTTAGCAGTGGAAACGCAAGCCTGATAAAGGTGACCCGTACCATACTGTACCAGTTAGTGGAAACGAGTCTTAAGGGGTGTGATGGCAAAAACAAGTAAAGTCCTGCAGAACTGGCCCAACTGTGTGGAGATGCAGCAGAACATGGGGTTCTGAAATACATGATTGTTTGAATAAGTTTAAATAAAGTTTAGTTTCATGTCTTGTTGACGCATTTATTTATCATGGTTACTATTATTCATACTTTTAATCATACAATAATATTTTCTTCAATTGTTGATTAATAAATTAATATTTTCAATACTGTATACATTATTTCATATTTTGACAGAAAATTTAGATGTACTTACCTTGGCTACATTTGTCTAGTGACTATTCATGCATAGCTGTGGCATATACAGTGTATATATATATATATATATATATATATATATATATA
>CAIGQZ010032543.1:749555-762532 GCA_903798205.1 Danio tinwini
GTGTGTGTGTGTGTGTGTGTGTGTGTGTGTGTGTGTGTGTGTGTGACAGCATTTATTATTTTTGTAGGTGTTGGGGTGGGCTTTGCAGTCTAGAGTAAATACTTACATTTTTCGAGTGTAAAATTTCTCCAAAGAAAGATCTTCAAACAGCTGTCTTTGTGCAGATGTACCAATGTGCCAACATTGGAAAGGCTGATAAAAACTATTAGGTAGGGTTATCAAGTTATAGGTGTTATTGCTTTTGTCCCTGCAATTTTATTTGTATTTTGGGATTGTTTTTGATAACAATTATTATTAATCATTATGCAGAAATAATAACTTCATACAGGCTTAGGAAAACATTGCTGTATCTTTAACAATTAACAAAAACAGCAAAAATAAAAAAATTAATGGATTTTGTTTTGATATGAGAATATATGATCATATAATCAAATAAGACAGGAAAACAAGATTTAAGCTTGTTCTACATGTGGATGAAATTTTTTACAATAAAAGTAACAACAAATTAGGACAAGTTTAACAAGGATATCTTTTGTAATAAAAATCTTAATTTAAATTAAGATTAATTAAACCTGCCATTTATTTAAAGTTGCGCTTGTAGCGTCAGTCACATGATAACATAAACTTGGCGGATCACGTGGCCTACGATTACATTTATACATAAGATTTGGCTACTGTAACTACTTTTAAGCTGGGCAACGCAGACAGCCGCAGACTAGCGGTACCGGTGTGCGTAGACTAATAGAAATGTATGTTTAGATTTCTAAAATGAATAGCGCTGCGTGGCACGGCGCTTCCAATGTGTTTTTTGAGTATGCGGTTTCGAACGCAGTCACAGGTAGTTGTCACCAAACTCTTCCGCCTTAAAGCTCCGCCCAGGCTAGTTGACTGACACCTCATTTGCATTTGATTTATCATTTGCGATGTCAGTTTAAGGATTTTATTCACCATTTGCGGAGTCGTTTTGAGGATTTGATTCATCATTTGCAGAGTGGGTTTGAGGATTTGATTCATCAATTGCGGATTCGTTATGGGGATTTGATTCATCATTTCCGGAGTTGGTTTAAGGATTTGATTCATCATTTGTGATGTCAGTTTGGGTATTTAATTCATAATTTGCTATGTCAGTTTGAGAATTTAATTCATCATTTGCGATGTCAGTTTGAGGATTTAATTCACCATTTGCTATGTCAGTTTGAGGAATTAATTCATCATTTGCTGAGTCGGTTTAAGGATTTCATTCATCATTTGCGGAGTCGGTTTGAGGATTTAATACACCATTTGTGATGTCAGTTTGAGGATTTGATTCACTATTTGCGGAGTTCGTTTGAGGATTTGATTTATAGTTTGAGCATTTGATTTATCAGTTAGATAGTTGTTTTGAGCATTTGATTTATCATTTGATCTTTTAAGCATTTGAAATTTCATTTTTATTTTGTTAGGAAAAAACTTCCATAGTTAAGCTGCTACAATCTACGGTGTAAAAGCACTATAAAAAAAAAGATGAAAAGCAGGTTCCTCTTCTGGACTAGGTTCTGTGGAAACGGGAATGAAAAAGTTTAAGTAAGGAGACATGGAATGTGGGGTAAATTCTGTGATCTGGGCGCAGGTGTAAATGTGACTGGGTTGATCCTTTCCGTGATGGGCTGTCAGAGGCGCATATCTCTGGTGGAGAGGCATGCCTTCTGGCTGGTTTGGTATTCTGGAGTGTTGGAACATCATAGATCAGTTTTATGCCTTCGTACATCCTTCTGGAGGTGATGGTGAGTAGAGTCCCAGACGTCCTTGCGCTCCCGGAACCAGTGGTCAAGAACAAGAACATCAGATGGTTCACCTGACCAGGAAAACCGAGAGGGCCAAGTATGCACTAGAAAGGCATGAGTCCAGTGGCAGGTGGACGTAGGAAATTTTGTACATAGCCTAGCCCAGGAACTGGTTCTAGAAGTTCTAGTGACCATGGCAGAAGGTCTGTTCATGGGTTTGGTATGATTCCCCAGACTGGCTGCTGCAAGGGTGCAGAATATAAGTGAATACTCTTGGGTTGTCATGGTACCTTATTTCAGAAGGTATGTTCCCTGGCAGATGTTTGCTCAGCAAAGAGATGTTGGGTGAACCATGTTAGCGACTGAGTCACGACACCTTTTTGAGTATAGTATGTTTCAGCCATCGCAGTGCCTTGCCTGTAAGCAAAGAGATCATGAAAGCAATTTTTGATGCATCAATGGGATATAGTTAGGGTTGCATTTCAGACCCCAGCAAACATTGCAGAATGAAACCATTGCACTCCTCTGCTATGCCTGAGTAGCCATTGGACTGACATTGACAGTCAAAGAAGGTGTCATGTGGAAGTGCTTGGTGGTGGTGCCTGCACAACCTGTTTGAGCAAGTCCACTAGGGTTTGGAATGGGTCATTGCTGCTCATCCAGGCTGTTTTCTGTCTTGCCTTCCTTCACAGAATAGACCTGACAAAGATGGTATGTATGAACAGTTTATTGATTTGATATGATATATGTGGCATTTCTTGGAATAGATTCTTACCTCTTAGGAGGAATTTTTCACTTTTTCACATTCCATACTTGGTTCTTTGTCTAGACAAGTCACAATCAATAGTAGCTAACTAACTGTCCAGTAAACAGAAGGTTAAATTGTTTAGGGTTAGGATTTTGAGTCTTAAGACTTCTTGATTCTGTGATGTTCCTTTAAAACAGCTTTTTATTTTTACTTATTTATAAATTCTTGGCCCAAAAAACAACTACCCAAAACAAAAGTCAACTAGAAGCCTCACCTACTTCACAAATATTAGCTAATAAAGTCATTTATTGACACTGCTTTACTGTTGAAACACAGATGCAGCTATTCATTTGCATAACCTTAAATACCACAAAAGAGGTAAGACCCTTGAGCAAGGCACGTAAATATCAAATGCTTCAAAGGTACTGGAGCAAAAATGTTATGTGTAAATCAACAACAACAACAACAAACTGACAAACACAGCTCTGTAAATGAAGCATTTATAACTGCAATCAAACATAACAAACACAAATTATACATACCAAAAAATTACAGACAAAAAGAATTTCAGACAAAAAGAAACAGCTATATTTTGAGACCAGCATTTTCTTGCCCAAAGTCGTTAAAAAATTCAGATAAAAAAATGTTTTTCACATACACACAGGTTTTTTCCCAGATATTCCCTTCATATATAAAACAAATCCATTTATCCTGTTGCCTCCTCTGAAGGTGGGATTCTGTGTAATTGTACCTCGAAATTTACATCCAAAGGGCAGCCTGCATGCCAGGATCAAAGAGAAATAAAATACACCATTGTTAGCTACCTTGCAATCTGTTTACAAAACGAGGTGGAAGGAGGGAGGAGTTCATAGTTTGCTTGGACTTTGCTTTCCCTGCACATGTGAAGAAGTAGCTGGTTACATATAATCAGACACAAAAGTCAAATAGGTCAATTATGGCACATAAATACATTCAGAGAGTAGAAAAATAAAGCAGCCTTTTTACTTTAAAATTTTCTAAACTGGTAGACATAGCAGAAATCCAATTCTAACACAAAAAAAAACTAGAAATCTGAAAATTGATAGTTATGTCACCTTTAAAACTTGTAGAACAAACTTGGTGGTCCTGGTAGTTTAGAACTTGAAAACCAATCAGACACTGGGGATTTAGGGCTGAACGTCACTGGCCACACAGTACATCCATTTAAATTCCCCTTAAATTCTTCTGAGTGGATACACATGGTCATGTAGACTTGATTCAAATTAACCAAGTAAACCAAACATCCTACCTCATTGAATAATTTATTTTGCATTGCTTTACGCATACAAAAGAAAGGATAGAACATTATACATATTTGACATGCTGTCTAAAGGGAGGGCACTAAACTTGAAAATTTTGGTCCTTACCCAAAGTACCTGCTCCAACTAGACTACTGCAACACTTTGACTAAATTTTTTACGGCTACATTCACACTGCCAACTTGCAGAATTTTGCTCAGATCAAAATACTTTGTATAGCTGTTCATGCTGCTTTAAAGAAGCCAATGTCAGAAGAACAATTATGCATTACAGTCCTGATACTCACATCTAGCATCATCTCACGATCTCTTCCCATGCGATTATTCTCCAGTGATCCTTCCTCAGGTTTCCTGCTTGTGTGTGTCTGCAATAGACTTCTCTGCATGTTCCCTCTGACTTCAGGATTTCTCGGTTAAAACTCTTGTTGACATTTCTCAATAAATAATTGTGTATTTTACCCATACTCCTGTGCTGTTCCTTTGTGAGACGTGACAGAAGGACTGACCAAAATAAACTTCCAAGATGGATTCCGGAAGCACATCAACACGCACACACATTTCTTTACAGTAGACGCCCTCATGGAGCTTGTCAACACACTCAAAGCTTCACTTCTCCCTGCACTACAGCCTTCAGTGACTCCGGTTGCCCCATAATTACTCTGGTGTGGCGGTTTTTTTTTGCTTTTAGTGAATTTCTATATCGAAATGCATCCTCCTCAGTTTCCCACTGAGCGCTTCAAAGTAGCTTTTTTGATTACCCTGTTGTCTGGCAAAGCTTTCCTATGGGCTAAGTCTATGTTTAATGCAAATAGTGCCATAATTGATATTATTGATATGATCATATTCCAAGTAAACAACTCATTTTTCAGAGGTTTTCTGTATGTCTACCAGAGCGCTTTCCACATCAGACCAACTGTTTTACATACGGCAAGAGAAATTATCTGTTTCTGATTACACACTGCAATTTTAGACCCTAGCAGTGGCTAGTGGATGGAACAACACAGCCTTAATCGGAGCTTATCGACAAGTTTGAATCTACATCTTCACTCAGCACTGGCCATCTATGATGATACCATCGGTTCAGAAAATCTTTTACAAAAGACCACATGTATAGCTCAATGCCTAGCAGCATGCCATATTCCTGAAATCGCTAACTAACGTGCTCCCAGTGCTGCCTGCCTTCCAGTACCAGAACCCATGCAGATAGATTCTACACGTCTGTCCAAGACTGAAAGAGCTCGTCGAATGACCCATGGAGAACGTTTATACAGCGGAAGGAACATTTAATCAAAACCTTTAAAATTCCAAATTAAGTTCTGCATTTAAACATCATTACTACTGTACTGGTTACCCCCGAAATGTCCCATTCTGTCTCAGCATTAATAGATTAAGGATCCTCCGGAAACTTTATATCCCAGTCATGTCTTGATCAGCTCCTGCGTCAACGCCACCAACACCAATACTCTGTTATAACTATCCAAAGAAAACCACAGGAACAAGGAAGGGTCAGTTATTGCTCCTACTGGAATGCTCCAACATAGTTGTCTTCATCAAGAAAAACTGAGCTTTCTGGTACTGTATGGATCCACCGTCGATATCATTCTGGGATGTCCATGGCTGGCACTCCACTCTCCAAAAATCAGATGGGAGGATTGTGAAATTCTCCGCTGGAGTAAGAATTGTATGGATAACTGTATTACCTGTGAAGCCCTGTAGCTCTCTGTGCTCGTCTCTTCCAGTCGCTGCATCCAGTATCAAAAGCCTGATAGCTATTTCTCATGTAGAGATCACACCTGATTACTTGACGTTCCAGGATGTATTTAGCAAGCAGCCAGCCACCAAACCTCCACTCCATCAGCCATGGGAGTGTGCCATCAACCTGCTGCCTGGAGCTTAACTCCCCAAGGGGCAGATCTACCCCCTGTCCATCCCGGAGTGCAAGGCTATGGAGGAATAAGTTTCTGAAATATTACAGCAACTCATTTAACCATTCATTTGACCGGCAGTCTCCAGCTTCTTCTTCGTGGGCAAGAAGGATGGAGGTCTACGCCCATGTATTAACTACCAAGCTCTCAACTCACAATTTGGTCCCCAGCCATATCCACTTGCCCTGGTTCCAGCAGCACTCTAAGAACTACAAGGAGCCTGTGTCTTCAGTAAACTGGATCTGAAAAGTGCCTACAACTTGGTTCGAATTCGTGCTGGAGATGAGTGGAAGATTGCATTTATCATCCCCACTGGGCCCTGTGAATATCCGGTGATGCCGTATGGCCAGTCCATCTCACCAGCAGTATTCCAGACATTAATGAATGAGGTGTCTAGAGAATTACTTCATTGCTTCATTGTTGTTTACATAGAGGACATCCTCATATACTCCAAGATCCTCTCCTATCATTATCTCCACGGTTCACAGGTCCTGCAATGCTTAAGAAAACACCACCTGTACTTGAAGACAGAAAAGCGTGAATTCCATCGCCCTTCTGTGACATTCCTGGGTTATATAATCGTCCAGGAGGGTATCCAGCTGGACCAGGGGAAAGTAAAAGTGATCTGTGAGTGGAAGGAACTTCACTCTGTATGATAGCTCCAACGATTCCTTGGCTTCACAAATCTCTATAGGAAATTTATATTGAACTACAGTTCCATCACTGCTCCATTACCCACTGTCCATTGTGGCAAGCCCAAGACCCTAGCAGGGACCCTTCTGTCCACGAAGCCTTTGAAAGGCTCAAATAAGCTTTTAGTTCAACCAATCTTCTGCAACACCCTAATCCCGAATGCCCATTCATGGTAGAAGTGGATGCTTCCACCACCAGAGTAGGGGCTGTACTATCCCAGCTGACCGGTGAACCTCCACACCTCCACCCTTGCACCTTCTCAAAGAAGTTGTCCCAGGCGGAGCAGAACTATGATATTGGAAATAGATAATTACTGGCCATTAAACTTGCTCTGGAGGAGTGGTGACATTGGTTAGCAGGAGCTGAGTGTCCCTTAAAATTGATTACTGATCACGAGAACTTCTACTCTGTAAAGCCAAACAACCTAATTCCTGGGAGGCAAGATGGGCCTTATTCTTCACCATCACCTATAGTCCAGGTTCCAAAAGTGGTAAAGCAGATGCTCTTTCCAGGATCCATGCTCCAGACCACACCCTTGAACCTGAGCCTATTTTCCCTCCAGCCCTCATCATGAGTCCCATCAGTTGGACACTGGACAGGGAGATACAGGAAGCCACCCTCCACGAGCCTGCATCTATGAGAGAAAACGTTCAAGGCATGACACATCAACTTCCTGGCTCTGGACACCCAGACAGCAGCAGGACCCTCTCTCTCATCCAAGCTTGATACTGGTGGCCCATTATGACCCAAGATATCATCAGGTACATCTGATCATGCTTAATCTGTGCCATGTCTAAAACTCCTTGTCATTTGCCCTCAGGAAAACGACTTCCACTACCAATCCTTCAAAGACGCTGGTCCCACCTCGGTGTTGACTTTGTGACAGATCTCCGAAGCTGTATCTTTGTAACAGTAAATCATTTCTCTATAGCATGCAAACTTGTTCCCCTCAGAGGTTTACCTATTAGACTTATTATTCCAACATGTTTTTCGTAACTATGGTATCCATGAAAAGATTGTGTTGGACCCGGGTCCTGAATTCATCTCTTGTATGAAAGGAATTTTTCAGTTTGCTTGGTTTCACTGTTAATCTCTGCTCAGGTTGTCATCCCCAGACTAATGTCCAGACTGAGCCTCAGGTCATACTGCCACCAGGACCAATACAGCTGGAGCCAATTCCTTCCATGGGCCGAGTATGCACAGAACTCACTACGCCAAGAATCAAGGGGATTTACACCATTTCACTGCATACTCTGCTATCAACCATGCTTGTTCCCGTGGACAGGGGAACCATCAGAGGTTCCAGCTGTTGATTACTGATTTCGAGTGTGGGACTCAGTTCACATCCAACTTCAGCATGCAGTGAGACGGAAGAAGAGATTTTCAGATTTCCGACGTTCCAACACTCCTACGTATCAACCCGGTGACCGGGTATGGCTTTCCACCTGGGACTTACCATTCGGTCTGCCTTGCCACAAGCTGAGTCCCTGTTACATTAGTCCCCTTAAGATACAGAGGCAAATTTAAGATGTCATGTATCAGCTCCAACTTCCACCAAGGTACAGATTTTGTACAGAAACCTGTTCTTCTCCCCCCACAGAACCCCCTGGAGCTGATATGGTACCCCCTTCTCCGGATGTTCTGGAACCTACTACCATCTACACCAGGGGTGTCAAACTCAACTGCTGGAGGGCTGCGGCCCTGCACAGTTTAGTTTCAACCCTTATTAAACACACCTGATTAAACTAATTGAGTGCTTAAGGCTTGTTTGATACATGGAGATAGGTGTGTTGAAGCAGGGCTGGAACTAAACTCTGCAGGGCTTAAAACAAGGAAAATAATCTGCCAATGGAGTAAGCAAAATAATCTTATGTCGAAAGGAAAATCAAGATAGTTTTGCTTACCCCATTGGCAGATTATTTTGCTTGTTTTAAGGAAAAAACTCACAGTTACAGACATTTACTGTGGCAATAGTTAAAAATTAAATATTAAAGGAGTTAATTTTCTGAATGTTTATCTGATTGTAGAGCCTATTGCTGCATTATCAACGAAGGAAAGCTTAATTATGTACAACAATTATACTGTAGTGAGTAGGCATGAATCATGAAGGTGATTAAGTTGAGGATTGTGATGAATTAATATGTTATCTTTTTTACAAGCTAGATGAGACAAGCTAGAGTCTAACAATGTAAACCTTATTCTAAAATAATAAACAACTGTGGAAGATTTTGTTATTAATGAATATCAGTTATAAACATCTAATTGGAATTACAACATTTTATACTGAAACACACTGTGCCAAGGTCTCTGATAGAGCTTTGGAAAGTGATCATTTTATTTTGATGCATAGAACAAGCAGATGTGGGTCTCTTCAGCTTTGAGAAGAGGAAATCTGGCTAATTTGTAATGCACAGATAGCAGATTTCTGGAGGTGGTGGTCCTGATGTCAGAAACACACTGATGTCGTTATCCATGAAGGTAAAGTTTCTGAAAAATGGAACATGCAAGTTTCTGGAGGTAAAAGTCCTGAAGCACTGGTTTCAGAAGTCTTGGGAAAAGCACAGTGTATCAAAACACCATAAAAAATCCTTGCTGGAACATACAGCAAAGTTCTGAAAAGTTTGCTACTTAAACACTGCTTTCAATCATCGCATGTCTTGATTATCATATCATTTTGTTAATATATTTTTTCTACCATTAGAAAACACAAACAGGCTAATATAATAATTTAATATCTCTCCACAAGCACTAATGTTAGGTCAGTTCCTAGATGGAAGGAGACCATACAACTTTGTAAGGACACTCATAACACCACAGTCACAATTATAGGCTTACCTGCATTATCTCTTACCTGAAATCTCGATAAATTAATGCTCACACCCACAAAATGACTAAAACCTGTTCTCCAGTCATTCAGCGCCAGTCCACCAATGCACAAAATGCTCACCATGAGTTCTCAGGTGCACAAGATGACCGGCTCTAGTCTACCAGATCACAAGATGGTTACCAGCCATCTGCTCAGCTCACACAGATTACTATCATGTCACAATTGCCTTCTGAACCAAAACCTCCTGACACACTAGGGTAGTCTGAACCTAGAGCCGTCTGACCTAGAGCCTCTCGACCCACTGAGGTTGTCTTACCTGCCAGTTGCTCATGAGCCATAGCCCCCAAATTTGCTACTGCTCCTCACTCCAGGGCTTGGAATGGAATGTAGAAGAAAGCCTCTTCTTCCACATTCTGTAACAAGTTGGCCTTACTACAAACCTGCTGTCTGGGCCTGAAGGTCAATTAAACGTTGCATGTAATCAACTGTAAAATGTCCTGGTTCATCCTGGGCCAGTACATAACTTTCCTTAGCTTTTCTTTTGTTCATTTCTTCTTCCAGGTGTCCTTCATTAATTTTTCTAAGTATTTATATTCTTATGCTCACTGGGATGACAATTTTACTGCCTTTGAAGACAATGCCATCTACAACTGTGAGTTCTGATTTACAAGCCCAGTAATCTCTAATTGTTACAGGACAGTCTTTTTTTCTTTCAGCCATCCTTCCTGTATAGCCACATTTAAATCTTTCCTTATTTCATCTTTTTCGGTCTCCATCTGTTCCATTCTGTAAACAGACACTGGTAGCAGTGCTACTGCCATGTCCACATAAGCTTTTATTTTTGTTGCACATGTCTCTGTTCCCTCTTGTTTGTTTATAGCATGAGACAGTGTGTCCACCACAAACATTGTCTTGCCCAGTGTGTAAATTGGTGGTGGTGGTGTGGAGAGACCCCTCCTCATGATTGTAAAGCGCTTTGGGTGTATGGCCATACACAATAAATGTGCTATATAAATACACATTACATTACACATGAACTCTGTATTCTGAAGGGACAGCTGTTCAATGGCTTGGCTATGATGGGAACCAATGGTCAGTCTCCACAGTGAATGCTTGTCTGTAGAAAAAATGATGGAATATCTCACGGACATACATAATGACCAGCAGTTTGGTGTAGCCAGGTAGGAAAGAGATTTCCCTTTTGTAAGGTCATTAGCAGAGTTTTCTGCTGTATCAACATAACACCAGGAGCACTGGTCAGTAAGCTCTTGGATATCAGCAATCCTGTTGCCCATGAAAACTTTGTACTGGCATGACTCAACCTCAGCAGTAGGACAGTAGTATAATTAGTCCACCACACAGTAGACTGAATAGACAAAATCATCTCGATCTGTAGCAATTCCGCCAGTTGGGCCCACAACCAAGGTCCCAGAGAGTTCCAGTCTGGAAATGGAATGTACTCTCCTAGGATTAACACAGGAGTGAGCGATAAGGAAAGAGAGGTAGGCCTCACCTGCTGAGTCAACAGTAAGCTACCACTCCATTGGCTTGCTCCATTGCATCAGAGAATATGTGAATCGTATGGGTTATTTCCTTCATCTTAACAATAGGAAGTACATAAGAATGAGGTAAGGAGACCCCAGAGAGACAACTGAGTTCATTTTCCCACTCACTACAGGATTGTAGGAGGTCAGGAGGTAGGTTAGGATTATCCCACTCTGACTGTCTGTTCCACAGGTGTTTAACAATGATTTATGCTTGTTTTTTGTATGATAGGAGCCATCCCAGAGGATTGTATTGAGAAGCAAGTACCTTATAGATGTGCTGTAGAGTAGATGTTTGATAGATGACAGGTCTATGCTTGTAAAACAGGTATCAGATTGTCAATTTCAACTCAGACATAGTGTCAATTCAGGGATGACAGACTTTTCCTGTGTCAGCCAAACTCCATAATAGTTGCCCTAGCCTCAGATGGCAAATGACTCAAAACTGCAGGGTCATTACTGGCCCATTGTCAAATCTCAAAGCCAGAGCTCAAAAGGATAGTTCGCAGACAACGAACTAAGCTCCAGGCTGCCTCAGCCATAGGCAGGCTCTGAAAACAATTGTCCTCGTAAAAGCATCACACCACAGAGAAATGGATGTCCTCATTTGTGAAGCGGTGCTGATGTGTATGGTACTTAAGTCCATTGGTAACAAGGACTTGAGGTAGTCCCAAAGGGTAAGACAAACCACTCCAAAGTTTGGGGTGCCTAACCTGTCTAAAGGTCTTGCCAAAGTAAATGGAGCAGGGGACAATCCTCAAGCAGAAGGCAAACCTGATGGAACATTGCCTTACGATCTCCGCTCACAGCAATGGGATGCTCTCTGAAACATAAGAGGACCATTAAAAAAGGAGGCTCCTAGGGTTGGTCTGGGGAAAAGATACTGGTTAAGGTTCTGACCTCTGTACTTATGGGAACAATTAAAAACAAGACAAGTGTTACCCATTGTAACAAGCAATCTGATGTGGAATGTACCACTCAGGGGTCTCAGGAAGTGATCTGGTACAAGAATGGCTCAAACAGTCTATGTATCTCGATTCTTCAGTAGGCATCACTTCATGCTCCGAAGGGAAGGCAAGACTGAATCCCTTGAAGCCATCAACACAGGTATGCTTTTATGATAGTGGAATGGCTAGATGAAGAATACCTGCTATCTCCAAAGTAAGCATTTTCATGTTAAGCAACTGAAGGACTTCCTGGTCCTGCTTGGAACAAATTACATCTCTTGAGTGATGGGCCACCCCATCAAAAAGGCTTGGTGAAGCTGATGTGAGCCAACAAGAAGCAAGTCCTGGACATCATTGAGGGTATGTAAAGGAAGGCATCTCTGGTGATGATGCTTCCTCTGTACATGCTCCACAGGATGAAAATAATGTGACAGGTTAATTTGATCCGCAGTAAAGTCATTGCTGATTTGATAACTGATCTGTGGTTGACAGAAGGGAGAAAACTGAAAGGATAAGTTATGACCATGAATGACCTAGATGTCATCTCGGACTGACCGTAATGGAAAGTCTTCAGCAATACCCTGCATGCACAGGGTTACAACTGTTGCAGAACAGAGAATTGTCAGTTCTGATACATCATCTAGGAGGGCAAAGGGGTAAGGGAATTTAAATTGGTATCAGCAATAATCTTAGCCTCCTCAAGTTTAAGGTGATCAACTAACGTTGAATAATTCTGTGCCATCTGAGGGAAATAGATTCTGTATACGAAGGCGCACATACTCAGTGGGGGCAGGCCGAGTGAACTTTGTGATTGTAGAAGGGAGCCATAATACACAGACTCAGAAGAATGCACTACAGGGTGCAAACTAGGCTCAAGAAACCCTTGTAGCTCATCTAACTGTCTGGCTAAGGCTGCATCAGGCCAAGGGGGCAGAGGAGGATCAGTGAAAAGACCACATCACTAAATACAGGCGTAGATTCGCAAGGCCCTTACTTGAGGACTGGATAACTGGGATGCTGAGGAATGCACTGTTGGATGAGGTTGACTTCTGGCTTGACTAAGATCTGCTCTAAAGGGCCTGAGTTACTAGAACTAACATAAACCTTTGCACAAACTGCTCTCAACTCTCTCAGATCTGCTTGGAAGACTACATGCTCATGTCTCAGGTGCTGTAGATTAGATTAGATTAGATTCAACTTTATTGTCATCACACATGTACAAGTACAAGGAAA
>CAIGQZ010032543.1:764385-799510 GCA_903798205.1 Danio tinwini
GGGGGGGGGGGGGGATTTGGCGCCACAGCACCCACGAGACCTATATGAGACGGGCCGAGAGAAAAGGAGATGGAGAAAAAAGGAGGAAAGACAGAGTAGACAGAGAGGGGAGAGAGGAAAAAAAAAATTCGGGTTCGGTTCTCCAGACACGCTGCCACTCGGTCCTCAACCAACTGAGAGAAGTGACGACATGCTGGGAGCCCTGTGGAGGAATCTATCCACCCGTCCGTCTTCTGGTGTCCGGCGACGGTTCTCCTGACTGGCTGGCGGCATTTCTGGTCTCCTGCTCCGCTCCCGCTTCGGTGGAGGACGCAGGCTTCGGCGTCATGGCGGATCGCGGCGACTCCCCCCGGGCTTTCTGGGATGGCTCCCTTCAGCTCTTTCCCATCCTCACTGAGACTGCCGTCTAAATCAAAACAAACGGACGGCAGCTCCTCACGGAGACTGCCGTCAAACTGAAAGCTAAAGTAAAACATGTCCGGGCCCGGTCCTCTCTCTCTGTCCTCTGCCATCGTTCCTCCTATAGTCGTATAGTCCAGAGCTCCTTCCGTGGGATTGAAGGCAGGTGCGCGCCACAGGTGCACCTGTGGCGGGCCTCGTTTCGCTTCCACGGCTCTCGACCACGCCCCCTCGCCACAACTGTCTTTAAGTTTGAGTGATTAAAATCCCCCACAACAATAAAAGCAGCCTCCGGGTGAGCAGTCTGTTGTTTGCTGATGGCTGCATGAAATTCATTCATAGCAAGCTTTGCATCAGCATCGGGTGGAATATAAGCAGCGATTATAAAGGTGGAGGTGAACTCCCATGGCAGATAAAACGGTCTGCATTTGACCATCAGAAATTCCAGGTTAACAGAGCCATGTCTCCCAACGATGACAGAGTTTGTGCACCAAGCTTTGTTAATATAAATGCATAATCCTCCGCCTCCGCCGCTCTGTCTGCTCGGAATGTTTGATGCTCAGTTAAAGATACAGCGTTGTCTGGTATCCCGCTGTTTAGCCATGTTTCTGTGAAATCATGACATTACAGTTCCATAATCTTTTGCTGTGATTGATGCACAGTCGAATCTCATCCATTTTGTTCACCAGGGACCGTACATTGGCGAGGAAGATGCTGGGTAAAGAGAGTCGGTGTGGTGTTAGCTTTAGCTTAGCTTTTAGCCCGCCGCGCTTCCCCCGCCTTTGTTTACGATTGCTCCGCCGCCTTCGAGCACTTCCGCCCGGCCGGACAGAGCGCTCAGCCTCGGGTGTCCTGGCGATCTCTGGGATGAGTCGTAGATTGCTAATAAAACTGTCCAAAATGCACAAACCAATATCCAAGATCTCCTGTCGGGTGTACGATGTAAAGGCATTACTGTTCTGCACGAACAGACCCGAAATGAGCAGGAAAAATACTGCAAAATTGCAGAAACTGGAGAGACGCCGAGCCTCGCGATGTGTATGCGCCGCCATCTTGGTCTATATATATGTAGCTCACTTAGTTGGGCAGATGTGACTGCCTCAGCCATTGAAGGCAGGAAAGGGACTGACTGAGTGCACATAGGAGGCAGAGTAGGCTGATGAATAGAGAACAGAATCTGTGATCCAGGACAGACACAGTCATCACAAGAAGGAATAACACGCTGCTCAAAGGACAGGTTATGGGCTGTAACAGGCATCTCCACTATGCGGAAAACCTCATGATCTGACACTAGTCGGCTCCATGGAGGGTGGAGGCTGGAGGGTGAGTTTGATGCTTTGGGTAAGATCCGTCAACTATATTCTCATCCATATTATCAGATAGGCACACTCACTTCTGGCTCGAATGACTAGACTATTTGAAAGGTTTGCAATGGTTTATATATATTGGATGAGTGAACCTCCCTGGGTGCACAATATTATGGATAGATGAAGAGTTAGGTGGTCAGATAGATGTATTGTATTGTAACAGCAGAGTAAATGTCACAGATAGACAGGCCCTTCAAACGAAGATTTTTCAGGACCTCACTCGAAACCAAGGACTATTTAAAGACAAAATTTTCCATAATACACCAGCCACAATGGCAGTTTCGCTGCACCCGGAAGTAAGGAGAGCCACAAATTTGTATTTTTTGTCATTATTACAAATTTTTACAACAAACACGTTTTAATATATTCATAACCGAGTTCGTTTTTTACCATCATGCTTTTATAAAAAAAAAATGTAAAAAAATAAAAACTGTTAAATTTCGCAATCTATAATCCATAATAATAACTCTGGTAATGCAGTCCCACAACATTCTGACACTCGAATAGCCTGACAGAAAAGTCAAGTGGCTGAGAATAAGCTTTTTACAGTGTCTGCTATAATGTTAATGTTGTTTTTGGTGTGTTTACATAGATGAATATGGTTATGGTGTAAATGTGCAGTATAGTTACAATCGTTTTGCCACATTAGATCATTATGATAACATAATATATACCTTCAGTCATTTCCTGAAGATAAATACCAAAAAATAACACAACTGGAATAACTACAGCAGACACGATCGTCTGATCTCATATGAAGCAGGAGATTGCGATGACATATGATGACGTGTGCAGGCGCTGTAGTGCAATCCCAATTCTAAGGGGTAAATTTTGAAGCCCTTCCCCTTCACACTTGTTTTTAAGGGCCTTCATTAGTAACACACTCGTTTTTAAATCTTCATTAGTAACACATATCCAGTCAATATACAGCTCAATAAAAAAAAAATAAGGCTTAACATTATACGCATTTAATCTGTTCAATTCAATTCACCTTTATTTGTATAGCACTTATAAAATGTAGATTGTGTGAAAGCAGCTTCACATAGAAGAATATAGTAAATTGAAACAGTATCAGTTAAGTTTTCAGAGTTTAAGTTTAGTTCAGTTTAGCTCAGTGTAGTGTGGTTAATAATCACCACTAAGAGTCCAAACACTGCGGAGCAAATCCATAGATCTGCAGCTCTACAAATCCCGATCCATGCAAGCCAGTGGCGACAGCAGCGAGGAAAAAACCATCAATTGGCGAAAGTGAAGAAACCAGGGTCAGTTGGGCACAACCATTTCTTCTATGGCCAAATGTCTTGTGCAGAGCTGCAGTCTAGGCGCCGGAAACTGGACCTCAGTAAAGACTCGTCTGTCCTTGGAGCGTCACAGGAATCAGTCTCATGCTCTCACTCCACCATGACCACCACAGCAGCTGCTCAGAATACGGCCTGCTCCAGGATTATGAAGACCTTGGGATCATCTCATCACTGGTCTTAGATCGCATCAGTGGTGCTGCATACTCTGAGGGCAGTGTAGCTGCTGTTCATAGTGTATATAAATGAGATGCAAAAACCTGCGTGGGTGATGCGCTAAGTGATGCACTGAGTGTATGCTTTGCTAATCTACAAACAATTGTCTGACATAATGAATAGGATCTTTATATATGGCATACTTATCAAATCTTCATTAGTAACACTTCTCCAGTCAACTTCTTCTTCAATCTTACTAAACACATAATTAAGGCAAAGAGTCTTACTTGTAGATCAGTGACTAACACCTTCAATAACCATCTGCAGCAAATGACTAATATTGACTAGATTAGATGTCCTTGCTGGCAGCTAGCTCTCTGCAACTCTCACAAATATATAATAAATAAATATCTGGACTTGTTGGCTAATCATGTCATGTGACTGAGTTCTGACTGAAAAACACATCAGTGATTACCAACAGCCAATGAGAAAATAGGATACAGATCAGCAGAGAGTTTGCGGAGAAGTTATAGACCACAATATCAGAATAAATAAGCTTTACAATAACATTAAACAGAACAAAGAAACAATTGTTTAATTAAAAGTAGCCGGGCTTATTTCCTTCATCATGAATGCCACATTGAAATGTTTATTGTTGTTGTTATAATGTAGATACTTATCTGAATTTTCCTGTCGATGGTATGCTCCAATAAAAGGAGGTAGAGTCTGGCCTCTAAGGTACGGTAGACTCAGAGACAGCGTCAATTTACCTGGCTAGTGAGCATGGTGTGGCAGAACCGTAAGCAATCCCCCTCTTATCTAGTGTCTGTGTGATGTAGATATAATAGTATATCTTATATATTTTAGATATCTTGTTTTTGGGTTGTATATATCATATTTATCTTTTGCTTCTTTGATTTGTTACTTTGTAATATTTTGTGTATACACATACCTTTTTGGAAATATGGTCACTGTACATTTATCTGCACAGCAATTTATCTAAACGACATCTTTTTACACTTACGGAACAAGGCCTTAATTTTTGGAAAGAATTTTTTTTTTGTTGGTGTTGGGCATTCCACGCCTGTAGGTGAACCCATTCCAGGTCCACTACACAATTACTCACAGTGGCACGGGAACCATTCTGACAAACACCACACTCTGTACTGAGCTCTATCACCACTCGGAGCTGGCAGGGAGCCACAGCAGGTGGCAGTGGCGAGCTTGTGAGTCTTGGGCCGATGCAGTTGGTGTCAGAAGTGGGATGGCCGCCTAGAAGTGGATAATGAGAGTTCAATGGGCGGGACTACATTCAGCTGTGGAGGATGCGGATTGGTGTAGCAAGTTATCTGATGAGGAGGCAGCTACAGAGTGTCACAGAAGCATTAATCCTTTGACGAATCCAGTGGCGGCATGGCGAGTTTGATGAGAGATTTGCTCGAGACACAGCGGGCAAGAGAAGAGAGGTATGTTCATGAACTGCAGGGTCTGCGAGTGACGGTCCAGCAGGTGGTGCAATTGGCACCAGAAAGACCATCGGAGAACCCTTCGCCAGAGCCTGAGAGAGAAAACACGGGAGTTTTTGCTACCACCACCTTGATGGGTATGTGCTATGTATCGGGTGAGGGTGATGCCAACAGTGACTGTTTAATGTCTCAGACTGTTGATATGTTGAATATTAAATCATAAACAATAAAAAATTGTAAACAATATTGACTATTCAAATACCACAGATGTACGCGGTATACATGGGGATGTTAAAAACTATCCAAAAGCTGAATTACTTGTGGATATTAAAAATGAAATGTATCTTTTGGATGTTGCTGTTGTCACTAATTTGTTGACAAATGGTCATGGTTGACTTTGGGTAGAGATCTGCTAATTTTGAATGAACTGTGTAGCAAGACTACCCAAATGAACTGTGCGGGACTTAATGAAACTGAACATGTGTTAACTGTTGTGACACGAGCGCAAGCTAAGGCGAGTTTGCTACCATTGTCAGACTTAGACAATATTCTGCTGCAAGGTGCAACAAAGTTCCAACCGGGACAGAAGGTACTGTTATTACTACCTACACCACCGAACAAACTTTTAGCAAAATGGCAGGGACCATATGAGCCAGAAAGATGCAGTCCAGTCACATGTGAAATACTGCAACCTGAAAGAAAGAAGATTTTACAAACTTACCATGTGAACCTGCTAAAGGAGTGGAAAGAGAAGAAGGAACCAGAGAAAACATTGATGGTGAGAGAAGTCAAGGAGGAGGATAATGCCCCTGCTGAAGAAATGGTTACACCAAGAAAAGCTGCAGAACTGAAGCTGAATCATCTAGAAGAAAGCAAGAAAAAGGACATACGAAAGCTACTAAGCAATTACCCTTTGCTGTATCAGGAGAGACCAGGCAGGACAGAGGTAACCCAGCACACCATCTACCTAACAGACACACATCAATCAAGGCAAAGACTGTACCAGATATCAGAGAAACTGTGAAGCTATTGAAGGAAGAAATTGAAACAATGAAACAACTTATGGTGATGGAACCATCATCATCGGAGCAGTCCTATCGTGATTGTTACGAAGAAAGACAAAATCACTGAGGATCTGCATGGACTTCAGTAAATGAAATTCACAGTTGAAGTTAAATAAATGGATTTTTAAATATAAAACAACCGAAAATGAAATAACAACTGCAACCATCTCAAAAGTTTGCGAAGTGTTGTGGTAATGCACAATCATTAGTCAATTTAGACAGCACACTTTATAACAACACTCTCGCAATATTCTCTCTTGCTTTCACATTTTTTTAAATATTTGATCTATCTTTCATTTATATTCATTATTAATAGCCTATTTAAGTTTTAAGGTAGGCTATAGCCTATTTTGTTAGTGCATGGTTAACTGCTTCTTCAAATACATGGGATATACTTATTTGTCTTATTTGTGTTTAATTCTATGGAATAAACATTGACATTTTCTACAGTATATAGGCTATTAAATTATATTTTATTTACTTAAACTATAATAATTTATATTCAACCTGTATTTTACCATTCGTTTTGGCTTTAACAGTATATCGATAACTAGCCTAATCAAAGAACATTTAACTGAGCTCTGTGAAAAGTTTGGTATGTAGCCCTACAGTTAAAAATGTAATATTAGAGCCATGGCTGTAGCGAGTCGGCAATACTTTGTCTAAAATTAACACGTAGCATAGTGCTCATTCAGTAAAGGCACAGCTAAACAGATGTGTTTTCAGTCATGATTTAAATGTGCCCAAAGCTGGAGCACATCTGATCATTTCTGGGAGATGATTCCAGCCACGAGAAGCGTAGTAGCTGAAAGCCGATTCACCCTGCTTTGACTGAACTCTTGGAATTTCTAGTTTATATGATCCTAGAGATCTGAGTGTTCTATTAGGTTTGTATTCAGTGAGCATAGTTGTAATGTATTGAGGTCCTGTGCTATTTAGTGATTTAGAGATAAGTAATAGTACTTTAAAATCTATTCTGAATGTAATTGGGAGCCAGTGTAAAGACCTGAGGACAGGTGTGATGTGCTCTGATTTTCTGGTTTTGGTCAGAATCCTGGCCGAAGCGTTCTGGATGAGCTGCAACTGTCTGACTGTCTTTTCTGGGAAGGCCCACAACGAGGCCGTTACAGTATTTCACCCTGCTGCTGATAAAAGCATAAACAAGTTTCTCTAAGTCTTCACTGGAAACAAATCATTTAATTCTTGCAATGTTTTTGAGATGATAGTATGCTGATTTACTAACTGCTTTGACATGACTATTGAAACTCAGATCTGACTCCAGAGTCACACCAAGATTCTTGACCTGATTTTTTGTTGTTTGACCCTTAGTGCCAAGGTACACATTCACCTTGAGAACCTCATCTCTTTTCCCAAACGCAATGACTTCAGTTTTCTCTTTGTTTAACTGAGAAAAATTTTGGCACATCGAACTGTTCATTTTATCAATGCATTGACAGAGGGTGTCAATAGGGCTGTAGTCATTAGGCAGTAAGGCTAAGTAGATCTGAGTGTCATCAGCATAGCTGTGGTAGGAATTTTGTTTTTTTTCTCATTATTTGGCTTAGAGGAATCATATAAAGGTTGAACAGGAGAGGTGCCAGAATCAAGCCTTGTGGGACTCCACATGTCATGGGTGTCCACCTTGACCTATGGTCACCTATACTGACATAGTAACCTCTCCCTTCAAGGTAAGATCTGAACTATTTGAGGACCGTCCCAGACAGCTCAACTCAGTTTCCAGCCTATCCAGAAGTATGCTGTGATCGATAGTGTCAAATGCAGCTCTAAGATAGAGCAATACCAGCACTGTTAGTTTGCCTGAATCTGTATTTAGGTGGATATCCTTGATTATCTTTATAAAAGCGCTCTCTGTACTGTGATGTGCTCTGAAACCAGATTAAAATTTGTCTAACCCCCCCCCCTTGAAGTTTAAGAATGTGTTAACCTGGTTGAAGACAACTTTTTCAATGATTTTGCCAATGAAAGGGAGATTTGAGATTGGTCTGTAACTGCTCAATAGTGTGTTATCCAGGTTGCTCTTTTCAAGAGGGGTTTAACAACAGCAGTTTTAAGTGAGTTTGGAAAAATCCCTGAGAGAAGTGAAGCATTGACCACTTTTAGAAGATCCATTTCTAAACAGTTAAACACCGTTTTAAAGAATGATGTGGGGAGTGCGTCAAGCCAGCAGGTGATGTTTTTATAATTTGCACAATCTCCTTAAAGATTTTACCGTTAATTGCCATGAAATCAGACATATTGTCTGATTTCTTAAGTTGTGGTTGAGCTTGTCTGACTTCGACACAACTTGGCTGATTGGATGAGCTGATTGCCTTTCTGATATTATTGATCTTATCAGTAAAGAAATTAGCAAACTCATTACATTTACTTTCTGAGAGTAGTTCACTGGGAATTCTACTGGGGTGGGTTTGTGAGTTTACTGTTGCAAAGAGGATGCAAGCATTATTTAGATTGCTGTTTATAAGGCTTGAAAAGAAAATCTGCCTAGCGGTTTTTAGTTTCACATTAAAAGCATGAAGACTTTATAGATTATGTCTTTATAGATATTATAGTGGACTACTAGTTTTGTCCTCCACATACGCTCAGTTTTTCTGCACTGTCTTTTCATAATTTGAACTGCTGTTGATTTTCTCCAAGGCCCATTTTTCATCCCAGTTTTCTTCCTGACTTTAACAGGAGCAATGTCATCTATGCCATTCTTAACTTTAGAGTTAAACAAATCAAGGAGAGAATCAACAGAGTCTGCAGATATGCTTGGTGCTAGTGATATGGCCTTCATAAACTGCTCACTAGTGTTCTAATTTATGCATCTCTTTCTGACAGAGACAGATCTGTCTTCAATGGCTGGAGTGATCAATATATCAAAGAAAATACAGAAATGATCAGATTCAGATCAGATGCAACATCCTTAACAACAGTCGATGAAATGTGTAGACCCTTAGTTATAAGTAGATCAAGAGTGTGCCCACAATTGTGTGAGGGTCCTTGAACATGCTGAGTCAGATCAAAAGTGTTAAAAACAGGCATGAGTTCATTTGCGCGCATTGATTTCTGGATTATCAATGTGAATATTAAAATCCCCAGCAATAGTAAAATAGTCAAACTCAGAGGTTACTATTGATAACAGCTCTGTAAAATCATCATTAAAGTTGGAGAATATTTTGGAGGTTTGTAGATAATGATCAGTAAAATGAGTGAAGCACCTTTTAGTGCTATACTCAGATATTCAAAGGACAATAGTCACCAAATGACACTTGTTTACACTCATAGAGATCTTTAAACAGGGCAGCGATGGCTCCACCTCCTATTAGCTCTGCAAACACTCAAAAAATCTAAGTTTAAAGGAGCTGTTTCATTCAGAACTGCTGCGCTACAACTGTCATATACCCAAGTTTCATTTAGAAGCATAAAATCGGATGTTTAAAAGTGCTAACTTAACAGTTTTAGCTGTTTTCCCTACAGTAGTCTCAGATTTACATTTAATAGACACTAGATTTCAATTATTTGCTATCCGGCCTGAAGTCGTCTTCGGATTTCTGTCACATAATACAACACATATCTGCGAAGAGAAGCTACAGGCACACTGGGTTCCTGCTTGTTCTGTTAACATTTGATAAAGACACTTATCTAAGCAAAAAACTAATAAAACAATAAACACATTTATCCCAGCCGCAGCATTGTATTAGATTTTAGCAAATATAAACAAAACATAGAGAAACAGCCACCTAAGCCATTTAGGTAGGCATGCTCACTCTAGGGATTCACTTAAAAGAATAAAAGGAAGAAGCCCCTTATGTCATCATTAGTGGAGGCAGCCTCATGTTGGTATTTACTAGGGATGAGACAACATATCAATATGCCATTTAATCATGATATTTATGGCCGTAATATATTATCGATACTTTAGTGCCATGAACCGATATTCATCAAAATGTACAAAACATCTGAATTTATTATTCAGTCTTTGACTGCAGCACACCAGCTGCCTTCAGGTGATGCTTCCCATAATGTCAGATATAAATGTCATTTAAAACACTGACAGATGAGCCATTGGAATGGCAAAAATCTCAGGCATATTAATAAATTTTTCTGTTCAAGCTGGATCAAGATATTTGTGTTTTAGACATTCCACTTCTCTCAGAATTATTTTGGTTTAAGCCAGGCCCGGTGTTCAACCCCTGTATATCATAGATGGTTGTCTTGTACTATATTCATGTTTTGCAGAAGCTATGATATATCAATGATATATCAAACTCGGGGTCAAAATATTATTATAATATTGAATCATGAGTAAACCTGTGATTCACATTCCAAATATTTACACCTCGGGTGGGTAAAACATGCAGAAGCCATTTTCAGAGGCATACTCTTTCTTACAGTATGACTGCTTAAGAGGTAAAAGCAGAACAATAGGGGGGGAAAAAAAGGGATCGCTGGTCTTCAGGTTTTGAGTCACCAGAGAAGGCAACCTCACAGTGGTATTCACACCTTGAATGAGTAAAACATTACAAAAACTATGGAGGAAAAATATCCACTGGAGCCATTTGCAGAGGCTCATGCTTTTGACTGCACAGGAGGTGAAAGCAGAAAAATAGCAGGAAAAGGGTGAAGGGATTACATGCCCTCAGGTCTTAAGTTTCACGCTGATATTGGAACCTGTGGTAGGTATAACCTGTAGAAGTAGGAAAATAGGCTACTTGCATGGCCAGTGTTTTTCAGCCACCAATAAACGTCAGCAATGTTATTGTAATTTAATTAAAATATAATCTGTTAAATAGATTCAAGCGTTCATAGAATTGTTCAAGCATAAAACAAGTGCAGTTTAACCACAACTGCCATGAGGATCAGCAGGCAGGTGCTGAAAATATTGTGGTAAAACAAGTGCATATTTTAATGACATGGTGCGGAACAAGGCAATTTCATGCAGTGCTTCTTGTTTGATCTAAGACTGTAGTGAGTGGGGCGGGGGTGAGGGCATGTGAGGCTGGTACTCCGGAGATTTACATTCTCACTATCTCATCATCAAGATCGTTACATCAGCACCTTGTTATGATCCTTGATGGAAATATGTCTAGGGAATTTAAAGGAGTAACAAGAGATGACCAAAGTACAAAACTGGTGATGAAGAGGGCAAGAGAAAAGACAAAACAAAAAATTAGCACCGCAAAAGATCTATTGCTCCCACAGTATTTACAATATTTACAAACAATAATAAATGTAAAAATAACCAAGACAATCGGGAGGGGGAACTGAAAGTTGCGCTATTAACTAAAAGAAAAAATATAACAAAAATATATTTCCTTAATCTCCTCCCCAATCCTCTAAATAAGTAAATAATCTGAAAAAGAAAAGTCTTCAGCGCAAAAGCGCCCTGAACTTACTCTAACTAAGAAATAGAAATACAAATTAGCGCACTTCACTAACTAGTGTGTCTATACATCAATAATCCTGCATGCAAAGTATGTATGTCACGTGACTTACTATGTTGTTCCAGATCTCCCTTGTCTGCAAGTCACAAAAAGGTTTTGAATGGAGCATTAGCGGGCTAAAGATGTGAAAAACACACGAGTAAACTCTAACAACGGACAACTCAAAACAGATCTCACTCAAAGTCAACATTAGTAGATCTCACTCAAAGTCAACATTAGTAAATCTCACTCAAAGTCAACATTAGTAAATCTCACTTAAAGTCAACATTAGTAACAGCGACAAACGCACACGGACACCACCAAACAGACAACACGCCATAACAACAACAATAGCAGCTGATCTCTTCTTCTTCTTCTTCTTATAGTTTTACGGCGGTTGGCATCCAGCGTTTTTGGTGCATTACCGCCACCTTCAGCTCCGGAGTGTGGACCAGAGGTTAGGTTTACAGACTAATCATTTTCCCCCACCTTCCTCATACACACACACACATACAACTTACAAACACACCCTTCACCCCTATGTAATATTAATCATCACCATAATCATAATACTCATATTAATAATAATAATAATTACCACCACAATACTCATACAACAACTCTTACTTCTACTACAGTACTTCTTATACTTATATTTAACTCTCTTCCCCTTGCTTTCTATTATAATTTAAATAGTTTATTTATATCCTATCATATACACCAGTTTCTCTCAAGAACTTCATAATAATTCTGGTCTGAACCCTGTACTTATTACTCAGTAAACCTTTTAATGTTATTTCCTGAATCCCTATCTCCTTTAGATCCTTTCTCATGTCCTCCCTCTGTTTTTCATACCTGTTGCTCTTTAGAATCACATGTTCTACTGACTCCTCTTCACTACAGCCCTCACACAATCCAGTTTCATGCTTCCCTATCATTTTAAGGGTTTTATTTAATAAACAATGACCCTGTCTTAATCTAGTAATCACTATTCCTTTTCGACGGTTTCCACTACTGACTTTTTTGTGTTTAACAACCTGTTGAATTTGATAAAAAATGCCTTCCTTTCTTTTCTCTGTCCCACTTCTCTTGCCATTTTTGATTTATTCTTACCCATATTAGACTTTTCACTTCTGCTTTGCTAACCCTTATCTGCATTTCTATATTTTCTTTAGTTAACGCCCAATTTTGCTAATCTGTCAGCCATTTCATTTCCCTTTATCCCATTATGACCTGGAATCCATATAAATTTCACCACCCTTCCCTGTTTTGTTATTTTTGTTATACACTGGAGTACTCCAAACAATATATCTTGTCGACTTTTTGAAGAAAATGACCTTAGACTTGCAAGAGCTGATGCAGAGTCTGAACATACCAAGATTTTGTCCTGCCCTGTTATTTCTACCCATCTTAATGCTACTAACATAGCTAGCATCTCCACTGTGTAAACTCCAACATAATCAGATGTCCTTCTATTTATTCCTATATGTTTTTCCGGTATGACAACCCCCAATCCAGACACTCCATTTTCTGGGTTCTTTGCTCCATCTGTATATATCTGTGTGTACTCTTCGTATTTTTCTTCAACCCTTTGGTTAAATATTCTTTCCAGATTGATGCTATCCCTCGCCTTTTTTTTCCCTCTAATACAAACCAGTCTACCTCTGGTCACACTAGCCTCCATGGAGCAATTTCTGGATAGATGACAGTAGAACTTATTTTCAGATTGAACACGTTTAATTCCTTTGCCACCATGTTTCCACACCGACCAAAATTTTCCTTTTGACTTTTCCCATTTTCCCAACTCTCCTGTAATACTGATTTGGTGATATGTGAACTTGTATGCCCTTGTAAACCTACCCAATAATTAGCCATCAACTGCTTCCTTCTTAATTCCAGTGGCAATTCTCCCATTTCCACTTGAATAGCTGATATTGGTGTTGTTTTAAAAGCTCCACAACATATTCTCAGTGCCTGAGTCTGAATTACTTCTAATTTATTTAAGTTTGACTTGGCTGCTGACCCATACACCACACTTCCATAATCTAACACTGATCGTATTAGAGCTACATATATTCTGTACAGCGATGGTGAGCTTGCTCCCCATTCCCTTCCCCTCAAACACCTCATTACATTAATTACCTTTTTACATTTTTTCTCCATTTTTTGAATGTGGTCTACAAATGTTAAACGAGAGTCCAAGTTAATTCCTAAAAATTTAAAACTTTCAACCCTCTCTACATCTTTCCCATACATCTGTATCTTAAGCTCTTCTGGAATTCTTCTCCTGGTGAAGAAAACTGACTGAGTTTTTTCATTTGAAAACTTAAACCCCCAATCATATCCCCACTCTACCACTTTATTAGTTGCTTCCTGTATCTTCCTAATTATATGTTTCATATTCTTTCCTCTCTTCCACAATGCTCCATCATCCGCAAATAGAGACCTACCTATATCTTCTGGAACCTTTGCAAACACATCATTAATCATTATAATAAACAGCAATGGACTTATCACACTCCCTTGAGGCGTGCCATTTTCTGCTTCATATTTATTTGATATATCTGTCCCTACTCTTACCTGAATCATCCTTCTAGAAAGGAAATCTTTTACCCAATTAAATACCTTCCCTCCAATTCCCATCTCATTCAGTTTAATCAATAGCCCCTCCTTCCACATCATGTCATAGGCTTTTTCGATGTCAAAAAATACTGCTATTACATTTTCTTTATTAACTTGAGCCTTCCTAATTTCTGTTTCTAGTCTAATCACTGAATCTATTGTACACCTTCCTTTCCTAAATCCACTTTGACATTTATCCAATAATCCTATTGTAACCCTTTCTGTGATCATTCTCCCCATGATTTTACACAGATTCGATGTAAGAGCTATTGGTCTATAACTCGTGGGTTTAGTTGGATCCTTACCGGGTTTTCCTTATTGGAATCACTATTGCCTCTTTCCAGATTTCAGGTAACTGTCCCTCCTTCCATATCTTATTGTACATCTCCAAGAGCTTCAACATTGATCTTTCCTCCAACTTCTTTAGCATTAAATAACATACCTGATCTTTACCTGGAGATGTAGGTTTTGCTTTGTTAATTGCTCTTACCATCTCTGCCAATGTAAACGGATCATTTAATTCATTTTCTGTTTCTTCCTTTCTATTAATCTTATGAGTGTGCTGCTTCAATGTTACTGTTCTTCTCCTCCTCCCTTCCTCTGATAAATTTTCTGATCCATGTACCTTAACAAATGCTTCTGCTATAATCTCTGCTTTCTCCTTATTTGATGTTGCTATTTTCTCTTCAGTAACTATTACTGGGTATTCCCACTGCCTTCTGTCTCCTCCCATCCTTTTTATCATTCCCCATACTTCTCCTACTGGTGTAGTTCTTCCTATTTCCTCACAAAATTCGCTCCAACTTCTTTTTGCTTGACGTACTGTTCTTCTGACTATTGCTTGAGCTTTTTTATACTGGATAAGATGTTGCAAATTATGTGTTCTTTTAATTAATCTGAAAGCTTTATTTCTATCTCTAATCGCCTTCCAACATTCCTCATTCCACCATGGCACAGTTTTTCGTTTTCTCTTGGTTTCCTTCTTAAAGATAGCTTCCTCTGCTGCCCTAATAATTGCTGATGTAACTTGATTATTGACTACATTTATGTCATCATAAACTTCAATCTTCATCATTAACTCACAACTAAGTTTTGTAAACATTTCCCAGTCAGCTTTACCAAAATTCCATTTAGGGATTTTATATTCTAACCCCACTTCTGATCTCCCACCCACTGAACTTATGATTGGGTAGTGATCACTTCCCACTGTAGATGCTGACCACACCTCCCATTTACAATTTCCTGACAAAGAACTAGTTACTAATGTTAAGTCTAGTACAGATTCAATTCCTGTTGCTACATTTATTCTAGTTCCTCTACCATCATTCAAACACACCAAATCTCTTTCATCTATTAGTTCTTCAATTATTTTACCGTTAGCATCTGTATGAGCCCTACCCCACATTGAACTGTGTGCATTAAAATCAGCACACCATATTACCTTTTGACTGTCCTGTCCCTCTATATTTAATAGCTTTTCTATTTTCAACTTCTTACATGGATTATAATAATTAATAATTCTAATTACCCCACCTCTTTCCCACACCTCCACTACTATGTACTCCTGCTCCTCACCTATTCCCACTACTCTATACTGAATTCCAGTCTTAATGAAAACTGCACATCCTCCACCACCTCCCTCACTGTTTCTGTCTCTTCTAACTATTGAATACCCATGTATTACATAATCTAAATTTGGTTTTAGCCATGTTTCTTGTATACACATCACATCAGGTTCCTCATTTAACTCATTTACAAATTGTTTAAATTCTTGTCCATTAGCTAATATACTCATAGCATTCCATTGTAAGATTATAACCATTATTAGTACTACCCAATACATGATGTTTCCTGACTCGACTGATTCGTAAGGATTTCCCTCACCTCTTCCCATGTCAGTCCTACTAATCCAAGATGATTGACAGCAGCTTTTACTATCAGCTGAATTTTCTCATTTTTTTGATTTTACCTCTGCTGTACTGTTTATCACTCCTGCTATAAACGTTACTAGTTCTATTTTTTTGACGTAGATTCCTTCTGATTTGTCTTGCTGTTGAGATTCAATAACCACTTCACTTTCTTTGTTTTTCTTTTCTCCTGACATTTTAACCGCTTCAGCGTATGTGATTTTTTCTCCACTCTTATCTTTTGTATATTTGTCTCTCTCTTCATTACTTCACATCCACTGTATGCCACATTGTGACAACCTCCACAATTGCAACATTTTGGTTGAACTCCTGCTCCACAGTTTCCATATTCATGATCCCCTTCACACCTTGCACACCTTCTTTGTCTATTACAGATTTTTGCTGTGTCCAAACCTTTGGCAATTATAGCACCTCAATGGTTTTGGTACATACAATCTCACTGGATAGCTCATGAATCCAAGAAATACTTTCTTTGGCACTGCCACTTCATCAAACTCCAATAACACAGTTTTACTGTCTTTAACCTCTCCATCTTTTGTTGTTTTCATTTTTGTAACATTTACAACTTTTGCTCCTTTTATATTCTTTTTTATTTCTTCTTCTGATACACTGAACGATACTCCTGTGATCACCCCTTTAGCTACACTTTTCCTCCCCATTCCCACCCTACATTTGATCACATCCTTCATTTTCAGGGCTTTCTCCATTTGCCCTGCATCAGCACATCTTATAAGTAGGTTTCCATCATTAAGGATTTTTGCGTACTCTATCTGCCCTATTTTATTTGCCAAGCTTGTTGTTAACCCAAATGGGTTTGCTTTCTTTATAATCTCTTGATTCGTTCCATTAAACCTGATCACCACTTCGTATTTCTCTACTATTTCTTTCTGAAAAGAGTCCATTCTTTCATCATCTATTTCTGACTCTTCTCCATCTTCACTTCTTACTCTTTTATTGTTTTTATCACTCATCCTAACATTACACCTCCTTTCCCTTCCACTACTATCATACACGTCCTCATTATAATCCATATCTCCCCACCTACCTTCCTCTGATCCATTCACGAAGTTGTTGTGCACAACCGCCAGTCTCTTTTAGTAAACATTTTAATCCGATTTTAAATTTCCCTCCAACTAGCAAAACCAACTCTCACGCCGAACCTCAGGCCTGCAGACGTCAACGCGCATGCGTCGAGCAGCGGGCTCTGTCCTGATCTCTTCCTGTTGCCGCTTCAGATTTAAAGGGCTCTGCAACAATCGTGATTGGCAGAGAGAGAAGTCGCCATCACAACGCTGATTAGGATTGGCAGTCCTGTAAGCCAATAGTGCTCCGAAGTAGGCGGTACCTGTAAAAAAATGACAGGGCACGGAGAGAGAGGAGAGAGAAAAAGAGACAGAAAGAACACAAACACACCAAAACAGTGTGCAGTTTTTAACTGCATCTTCTTGTGAGACTATCTTCACATTATGCAGCTCAACATGTCCAATAGTATCTGGATGCAGCCTTTATGATGCAAGCTGATATTTTATTTCTCAGAGATGCAATGTCAGACACAATGCACTCAAAAAAGAGCATGTGATGTCACTGTCACTATCACAATCAGTAACTAGTAACTATTTTGACACTTTGGGTATGTTGCCTATTACTATTAGGTTAGGTGAGTGTTTTCACATGATGTTGAGTTGGTTAGGAATGCTACACAGCCAGTAATCCTGGGGCCCTTACCTCAAGCTTCAGATGCTTTAGACAGCTTGGCAGGGTCATGTTGGTTTAGTGCAATGGATTTGACCAGTGGATACTGGCAAATTGAAATTGGATCCAAAGATAGAGTGAAAACCGCATTCACTACAGTCAGTGCAGCAGTTCAAGGTGATGCCAATCTTCATTTGGAAGGTTTGACTGGTTTACCTTGAAGATGTACTGGTGTTTAGTCAGACTTTCAGTAAACATCTCTAAAGTCTTAAGGCTCATCTAAAACTAAGATTAATAAATGTTATATTGCTTGAAGTGAAGTCTCTAACCTGGGTTGTGTTGTATCCAGCCACGGTCTGCTCCCAGATAAAAAGAACCTGGACAAGTTCCAGTCTTGGCCTACTTCCAGGACTGTCACTGAGGTGAGAGTGTTTATTAGGCTATGCTCCTATTATAGGAGGTTTTTCAGGAAGTTTGCTGTGGTAACTGCACCTCTTCATACTCTGAATCAGTGGGGTTTTTTTTAGGTCCCTTATGCAGGCTTTTATTAATCCTCCTATATTAGCTTACCTTACATTCATACAACCTTTTCAGCTATACACTGATGCTTCTCATTATTTTGTAGGTTTAGTGTTTGCCCAGAGACCATGAATTTTGGGCTGTGGTATGGTCTGTCAAAAAATGGCAGTAATCGATAATGATCCAACTGGTAGAGGAGCACGTTGGATTTTTGAGTTGGATGTTTATGCCTTTAATATTCTGCACAGGTAAGGGAAGCAGCATAGTAATGCTGATTCTATGTCACAGAGGCCTAGCTTGCTAGTGACTAAATCAAAATCAGTTGTTATGGCTGAAGGATTCGCGTTGGCCTTTGGAGGACCACAGGTTTGTAATTACTATCTGACATGAGTCTGATGTTGTCGGTCAATTTAGCTAAATTCCAAGCTCAGCAAAACGCTGACTTGAACTGGAAAGAGAAGGGCAATCAAAGACCCCCCATTAGGCAAGCTGAAAAATGTCCCTGTGACACTGAGAAAACTCTAGCATGACTTTCCCAAATTAGCAGTTCAAGATGGTATACTGTATCCCAGAGTAAAATCCTCTCCACATAGCCGTGCAGGTTATCAAGTAGTCTTGCATGAGGTACAACACCTGTTAAATGTTTTCATGGGGGAAAATGTAGTGGTCGGTGGAATGCAGAGTGTACTTTGTTGAGAGCCAGGAAACTTTGCCTTACCTTGGCCTTACATGTCTTGAGATATTCAGAAATTCTGTGCTGAATGTATATTCTGTTAGTCCTGCACATCTACTACTCATAAAAGGAGCCCGTTACCATCAATCCATGCAGAAAAAAACATTTTAACAAATTGCTGCTGACATTATTGATCTACCAGCTACTTCATTGGGTAACAGGTATGTTTTCTATGTTTTAGCACAGTGCATTTTTGAGGATTACATTAAACAACATGGGGTCCCTGAGATTTTTTACAGACCAGAGTAGACAGTTTAAGTAAGATGTGATCGAACACCCAAAGACTAAATTGAACCTACCAATTGAAGGACCAACTTTTGATAAATATCTTCCTCAAGTTGAACTCGCCTACAACTCCAGTGGTCATTCCAGTACCGGCTTTTCTCCTTGCTTTCTGGTACATGGCAGAGAACCTGCTTACCTTGATTACCTGCTCCTAAGCTTCTGAACTGTGGTCCTGCTTTCGCTTCCTATATGCCAGGTACCCCAGCAGACTATGGCTGCGTCCAGACTGCCTACTACTTAGTAGGTACTGCATTTGAATTTAAACGTACTACTGTACCGTAAGAAAAGTGTGTTCAATATAGTATAAATGTGAGCAGTATTAATAGAAATTCAGACGTACTACATCCACCCTTTTGTCATGATCATGTGACCTACCCGTGCGAGTTGCGTCGCTTCACTTCCATTTATGAATTCTCTCGCATGGCATCATGGCATAGCGTAGTATCCATATTATGAGCACCTCAGAATCTGGACGGGAGTAGTAGGTCATCCAGATACTTCTCGCATACTGATTTTCACATTCTATGAAATCGGAAATACTACTCGACTCACATACTGATTTTAGCATAATATATAGTCTGGAAGTATGCAATTTGGACACAGATGTGACAAAAAGTTTGTCATATACTTTCAAGAATGCTACTTAGCAGTCCACAGCAGCTAAACTTAATCAGAAATGGCAGTATGATAAAAAGATCTGTTTTCACCCACATCAACCAGGTGACTTGGTATTTTTGGATGATCCTGCTTAAAAGCAGAATAAACTGGCTGCTAAATGAAAGGGGCCATACAAAATTTTGGGCAAAATAAACAAAGATGTTAGCCCTGGGGTTTTCAAGTCCAAAACATCTACAGTGAAGAAAGTGGATGGTTTATCACAATTGCCTCAAACCTTATAAGGGTCCTTGGCGGGAAGTGACTGCCACTTCTCTACAGGGTTAGTAGTGCTGAGACTCCTTATTCAATTCCCCTCACTGGATTGGCAGGTGCTATACCTTTTTGCCTTTTTACACCGCCGTATGTGCCAAATCAAATTGTGAAACAGACTACTATTGAAATAAGGGACAAATGATCAAAAACAACTGCTTTGTTGTCTGTGCATGACAGTTTACTGAGTCTCAGTGTTTCCCCGCGAACCTCTAAGATGGAGCCATCTCGCCGGAAGCACAAGCACCACAACTATCCCGCAGTGGTCACATGGTTAAAAACCTGAAAAGTTTAAAGATTTTTTGTTGTTGTTGAAGAAGAGTTATGTACAGTAAATGTCAGTTGTCTGTGCTCTCTTTTTGGTATTATACTGTGTAAATATGACACATTTTCTTATGCTGATGTGGTATAAGTTTGTGTTTGGTAGTTGAGTCAAATTTTGTATATTGCAACATTATGAACAAAAATGTTATGCAACACTGCACTTTTTGCTGCCTTGATAGTATGTTGTTGCTTTGTGAGTGTGTTAAAGTTATTCAGAATTACTTAGAGGAAACAGGGACATTTCTTTGTTAATCAGGGGAAGACTGTAACTGTTATAAGTGAAACACTCTGCCTCCTCTGCATCACCAGAGGAAACACACCCAAATACTAGTTTTCTACTAACCTGTCAATAAAGCTGGATATGGATCCTCTGCCATCTGAGTCTCCATTACAGTAACCTTAGATTAAATTCATTATTTTAATCTATATGTTGTTAAATGATATTTCAATGTAAAAATGTTATTAAATATTCTTAGAAAGATTTTTTTGGTAACACTTTATATGAACTACACACTATGAATCATTTACTAAGCATTAGCATCTAGTGAGTTCATTATTTGTTAAGCATTACCTCTACATTAATAAGCGTTAGTAAGCAGTTTATAACTGCAGCTACAAATGCTGTATTCTTGACTTACAACCAGGGCTTTACATTAACACCCGCCAAATGCAGGTAGATTTTAGCTCTGGCGGGTTAGACAGACACCTTCACTAGCCACTTTGGCTGGTTGAAAATCATTTTTTATTGTAGTTTTCTTAAATTAAGGATGGCCCAATATTCGTGCAAATGCGATCTTAGAATCGAGAAGCAGCACGACTGACAAAAAAAAAATTGTGTTCGTGCAAGCAAAAAAAAGCTGGTTGATTACCAAATGAGAGGATAATCACTCGCGCAAACAGCTGATGTGATGCGTGCAACTGTTTAAAACACGTGCACGTTCCTGTTTCCTTGCTTGAAACAACCGTGCCTGGAAACACAACTGGTGTAATCGGTTCTCTTTCAAATAGACCCATGCACCTTCATGCAATCACAGTCCTGCTGCTTTCAAGAGCTCCAGATTGGTCTTTTTGTAAGCAGCACCGGTTGCTTTTGCTTTAACCATTATTTAAACAGGATATAAGGTATTAACTTCCCATTTATATGGTGTTAACTGTTTTTTTTTAGAAATGTTTTGTTAAATAAAATGTATAGTATACAGCTATATTTTGCTTGTTTTGACATTATTTAAAATTTGTGGCTAAGAAATAATTATTTATTTTTAGTGTGGTTAGAGATAAATTTGGTAAATCCTTTGAACTCTGAAAAGTCATGTGAAATAAAAACTGTAATACAACATTATGAAACCATGACCCATGTGCTCATGCTCACTGAGCAAGCGCATACACAAAAGTAAAATGAATTAGGAGGCATGTGGACAATCCACAAAGTCTAAATCAAGTAATTTTAGCATGTCAAAGTCATATTTATGCATATACAATATATTTTCCCAACAACAAAATTGTGGCTAGTGAAAACTGCGAGTGGCTAGTAATGTTGCAAAATTACTAACCACACTGGCTAGTGATCAAAAAAGTTAATGTCAAGCCCTGCTTACAACCACATTTATAATGTGCTTAATAATTGTATTTTCATACTTTGTTAATGATTTATTTTTCATTACTAAATTAAGTATTGCATTATTTACAAACCATTTGTATTTAAAAGTAATTGAGGGTTTTTAAGATAATTCAGAATGAGTTAGTAAATTATTAATAAACTATTGAAATCAATTTTATATATATCTTATTATCCAGGCATATAGTAATGGTTACTAGATATGTTAATAAATGTTTTATTAACACAACTTCTTGCAGTTATGTGACCTAATCTAAAGTGAGGACTATTAATGCTTTATAAATCCCCTCTAAGTGACCATATAAGGCTCAGTATCAAATGAACAATAATCTTTGCAATCTTATCTAAAAAGTAAAATTACTGTAAAGTTCAAACATTGCCACATAACAGGAGTGTAAAAATACAACATAAACTAGATAAAACAGTGACAATATAATAATTTAACAATATAGGATGCAATGTTTAAACTGTACAGTAATTTTATTTTAGATATGGTTGCAAAGATTTATTTTTCATTTGAAGAATAGTTTCATTTATGTATCTTCAAATGAATATGAATGAATAAATTTGTTTATGTCCTTTTTTCCTGTTTTGAATTTAACTGACCCTTTAATTGTAATTTATAAGTGATTTATAAAGCATAAATAGTCCTCACTTCAGATTAGGTCACAAAACTGGATGAAGTTGAGTTAATAAAGCATTTATTAACATAGAAATTAACTGTTAGTATATAACTCATTCTAAATGACCTTAAAAAACAACCAACTATGCTTAAATCATGTAAGTGGTTTGTAAATAATGCATTACTTAATTTAGCAATTAAAAATAAGTCATTAACAAAGTATTAAAGTACAATTATTAAGCACATTATAAATGTGCTTATAAGTCAAGAATACAGCATTTACAGCTGCAGTTAAACTGCTTAGTAATGTTTATTAATATAGAGTTAATGCTTAACAAATAATGAATTTACTATTTGCTAATGCTTATTAAGTGGTTTATAGTGTGTAGTTAGTATAAAGTGTTACAGATTTTTTTTTTACTTAGAAGGTTTATGTGTTAGTTGAGAAAGTTATTTTTGGGTTCTGGCTCCTTTAAGTGGGACGTGCCTGAAAAACAAAAGAGAGAGTGAAAATAGAGTGGAAGTGAAAAAAAAAGTTTGGCTGTTGTAATGCTGTTGTGATGCTATGGTTGATGCTCCTAATTAAAGAAAAAAAAGACACAAATTATCACTCTAATAACTTGTGTTTATGTACGATGCTCATGTTCAAGAGATTGGGGTGCAAACTGCAAAAAATAAGGGTTACACCATATTAATATGTTTACTGGCATATTGCATAATGTAACTATTTTTGCAGCCTCATAAGAAGGCTTAAACAATCATCCACTAAAATTAGTTGGCAACAGTGGTTCATCAAAGATGGCAAGCCTGATTTTTAACTTGCCAAGCACAAACACACACATGCACAGATCCAACATGCAGCTTAGCAATAGCTATGCCACTTACCTGTCGAGCACAAAAGTTCATCGCTGGGTCAAATAATTTTAAATCTTTGGGTATCTGACTTGTCACCATATAAAACCCAGTCCATAATAACACTAATTGTATTACCTCTGAGTAACTTTTACATGTATGCTATTCTCTGCATGAGGTTTCTTTGTTGTAAAAACAGACGATTCTCTATCCACATGAGCTGGTGTTTAGTGGTCGATGTAGTATGACAGTGGTTTTAAAAAGGGACTTCCCTGTAAAATACAACCTGACACATCAAAATAATTCACTATAATAAGCTAGTAAACCAGGTTAAGACAGGGAGACAGTTTTCAACATTGATTATTTTATATACCTGCACAGTAATTGATATAGAATTAGTTTAAACATTGGTTCAGCTTTAAATAAAGCATCTAATAAAGTATCTAGATACAAAAGCTTATGTTCTTTGGCTCTTTCATTACAAACTTTGAGTTAATGTCTGACAAAATGAATAAAGGGAATGATCTAGAAATGTAGATTGGCTGAAACTCATTTAAGATAATGACAGTGAATCTTAGTAGTCAGTCAAACAGCATTGATGGCATGGTTCATTTTAGCCAGAAAATCTCTTTGCCATCATTGAAGCCAACAAAAACAGACAGGAAACCTGGTTGAAGTGTAAAATCTAAGCTCAACCAATTGGAGAGCTACAGTAATTTTATCACTACATTGACCACTGGTTACAGGATCTGCATGACAAGAGCAAGTCATACAAATCACATAGAGCACTGCCATGTGTGTTGTTTCATGTTGAAGCCAGTATGTGTCCTTGAATGTAATATAAGAAATGGGGGCTATAGACAAGATTGGAATGATCAAAGGTTTTGTTGAGAGTGCCAGAAGAGCTCCATGTGAAATGGGAAGATTTTCTTTTACCTGATTGATGGCTGTACTCAATACCAACACTGCCCAGCACCAAATTGTAGGTGAAAGTGTAGCAAGTCATTCATTGACATATGCATAACTATAATTCTGTTATAACAAAAGTTAAATGTTTGTGACTAAAAAGCAAAAAAATAAAACAAATACGATTTTATCACTTCTGTGCCTATAGTTACATGTGTGGAAAGTCACAGGTTAGACTACAGTGGTTTCAAACTCAATTCCTGGAGGGCTCAGCTCTCACACCTGCTTAATAATCTCTAGTATTGAACACTTCGATAAGTTTTATCAGCTGTGTTTAATTAGGCTTGGAAGTAAACTGTGCAGAGCCGTGGCTCTCCAGGAACCAAGTTTGACCCCTGTGTGTTAGGGTGTTAAAATGCACTGATGATGACTAATAAAAATAACTAACTGTACTGATCTCAGCCATTACTTTAGCAGTGAAAGTAAAAGCATTAAACACATGTTTACCAAACCAAAACATAATTTTTGTGTGTGCACGTGTGTTAGCGGTTTTTTAGTCAGCTCTAGTGAACTTGCCTTGCGTTCCCTTGATCTCCTAAGCTACGTCTAGTAAGGCTGTTTTATTTACCCTGTTGCTTGTTGCCTTTTTGTCTATTTGTTTTCTCCCCTCGTGGAGTTTTCTTTATATGTTTATTATACTGTTAAAATATTTTGTATACCTCATTCTGAGAAGAACATAAGTTGTATGTTTTGCTATCTTATTTTTGAGAAGAATCTGAATGGGGAAGACTGTGATGGGGAATATAAGAGCTCCTCCTGCCAACACCGTTCTAGCACTCCAAGCCATTCTGTCCTGGGAGAGCTATCAGCTTCCAGTCCAGGCAATGATCAATTTAGGTGCCGCAGGTAATTTCATAGATCTGCCCTTGGCCAAGAAACTTAAGATCCCTACCCACCTTCTCCCTAGGCAGTAACTGCATTGGATGGTAAACCCCTAGAACCCGGAAAAGTAACTGAGGCCACTCAGTCCATGAAGCTCACCATTGCTAAACATCAGCAGGAGGAGACTTTCTACCTTTTTGACTCTCCCGAGTATCCTGTCATTCTAGGTCATCCCTGGCTGCAGGCCATGTATTGATTACAGAGGTCTCAACAAGATAACCGTTCGGAATCGATATCCCCTGCCTCTTATGGCTACTGCTTTTGAGCTTCTGCAAGGAGCTTCCATTTTTACTAAGCTGGACCTTCGCAATGCCATCTGGTGCGGATACGGCAAGGAGATGAATGGAAGACGGCCTTTAACACCCCCACAGGCCACTATGAATATCTGGTGATGCCTTACCAATGCCCCTGTCGTGTTCCAGGCACTTATCAATAATGCCCTCCGGGACATGTTAAATATATTTGTATTCGTTTATCTGGATGATATACTAATATTTTCCAAGTTAGTGGAGGAGCATGAGGGGCACGTCAGCAGGGTTCTCCAAAGACTTCTTGAAAATCATCTCTTTGTCAAGCCAGAAAAATGTGAAATTCATGTAGCTCAGACAAAGTTTCTTGACATTGAAACGACATTGTCACCCCTGGTCACCTGGAGATGGACCCTAGCAAGATTAAGGCTGTTCTCAACTGGCCTATTCCAACCACAGTAAAAGAGGTGCAACGGTTTGTGGGTTTTGCAAACTTTTACAGGAAGTTTATCAAGAATTTCAGCTTTATTGTGGCTCCCTTGACAGCGGTGAAAAAGGGAGGATGAGTCAAGATTGACTGGGATTGACCCTTTGTGGTGGAGGTGGATGCCTCATATGTGGGGGTAGAAGCCATCTTATCACAGAGGAATGATGATGGAAGCACTACACCCCTGTGCTTTCATGTCACGCCGCCTGTCTAATGCTGAGCGCAACTACCATGTAGGGGATCAAGAGCTGCTCGCTGTAAAATTGGCCTTGGAAGAGTGGCGCCATTGGCTTGAGGGTGCTCAACATCCTTTCCAGGTTCTTACAGACCATAAGAACCTGGAATATCTCCAGCAGGCCAAGCAACTGAATCCTCGGCAGGCGCAATGGTCTCTGTTTTTTAACAGATTTCAGTTCATACTGACTTACAGACCTGGCTCCAAGAACCTCAAGCCAGCCGCATTGTCCCAAGCCTACTCTCCTGAGACACAGGAAAAATCAGTTTCTTCTATTATTCCTAGTACAATGATTCTTGCTCCCCTTAGATGGGATCTGGAACAAGTGGTCCGTAAGGCTCAAACCAAGGAACCTGTTTCAGGCAGTGGGCCGTTGGGTGCTCTGTATGCTCCTTCGATCAGCACAAACTCAGGTCCTGCAGTGGGGTCACGAGTCCCCATTGACCTGCCACCCAGGTAGCACCCGCACTCTAGAATCCAACGGCGCTTTTGGTGGCCTTCCATGAAGGAAGATGTTAAAGGTTATGTGGAGGCCTGCCAAGTATGCTGCCAGAGAAAATCATCACACCAGCGATCTCAGGGGCTGCTCCATCCCTTACCTGTTCCCCACAGGTCTTGGTCACACCTCTCCCTGGACTTCATTACGCGACTACCACTCTCCCAGAGCAACACTGTCATTTTGGTTGTGGTGGACAGATTCTCTAAGGCTGCTCGGTTCATTCCCCTGCACAAGTTACTATCAGCCAAGTAGACGGCTGAGCTCATAATGAGCCATGTTTTTAGAGTTTTTGGCATCCCCCAAGATATTGGGTCTGACCAAGGACCACAGTTTTGTCCAGATTCTGTGGGGTTTTTTGCTGACTCTTTGGGGCCACTGCCAGCCTATCATCCAGGTTCCATCCTGAGTCTAACGGTCAGACCGAACGAATTAACCAAGACTTGAAAACCACTCTACAGTGCATGGCAGTCAACAACCCCACCACTTGGTCTTCTTACATAATGTGGGCCTAATATGCCCACAACACCCTCAAGTCCTCAGCCACTGGACTCTCCTCTTTTGAATGCCAATTTGTTTATACCCCTCCATTGTTTCCTGAGGAGGAGGTGCTGGTGGGACACCATGTGACACCATGAACAGTGTCTTAAATGTTAGCGATAAATGGCCATTTTTTTATATTTCATGACAGTAATTTTGTATCGTGACAACTCTAATATAGGTAAAGCATCAGTTCATTAACTTGAGTTTGATGAATGGCATCTAAAATGTGTTTTTGAGAAAGAAAATGTTAGCTAAGTAGTGCCATTTCCCTTAACTTAGCTGAAAATTAGGTCAAATATCCTTTTTTATTTTCACTATTCATTCAAAACGGACCTTCGGGTCACTCCGAAGGTGGTGAAATGATAAATTTGTGTCACTTTCTCTTCGCTGATAAAATATACAGCCAGGTACACAACATTCCTGTGTGACTCAGGTTCCGGGTTTCTTCTTACCGCAGCCTCGATTTTGCTGTTAATAATGGCGGCCGCGTGAAATCGTCTATACAGCTCATCATCCATCACCATCACCATACCCCATCACCTTTTACTGTTTGCAGGATGTTCTTTTTCTGACACTTTCTCTGTTCTGTCATTTTTATTCCACACATATTTAGACACACACCATCCATATATTTCAGCTTTTGTCTTGTCAGTCCATACCATACCCCAGAGTATTTCTACAAAACTCTTGGGGATCTTAAAGCCTTTATGTTCTTTTTACTTAGCAGAAGTTTTTGTTTTGGAACTCATATTTGTCATCTCTCAAAAATCTGTAAATGCCAAATACTTTTAATACAAATATTTTTGTATTATAGAAAACACATTTTATGTTTCTTTTACAATAGTAGAAAAATATGTAGTATTTTCATTAAAATTTGTAAAAGAAAGGAATTGTCTTATTTCAATTAAAGGGCACCTATTTTAACCGTTTTAAGATTTAAGATAAGTCTTTTGTGTCTACATAATGTTTATGTAAAGTTTCAGCTGAAAACACGCATCAGATTATTTGTTATACATTTTAGAATGTTAGGATTTTCTGCTTTAAACACCATATAACTGTTTTTGTAGACTGTGCCTTTAATGCTGGTTCTCACCGCCCTGCCTCCATCTCCGCCTTGGCTGCCTCAGATAAACAGACAGAAATGAAGGAAGCAGATCTCACATAACGTTTGTGAGAAATACTACAGTAAGAACTTTACTGATGAGTATTTGATGTATTTGTTGTGGAGTTAATTCAAGCCTTTCTGCGATGAGTCACACACAATATCGTTACAATACACACAGACACACAACAGACACACACACACATACAGCACACACACGTTTAACTTTGCACTGTTTTTGCACAGCAAATGTGACAGGATACTAGGGTTGAGCAGATAGACGATGACATCGTCCATCGCCAATGGCCGATAAACTTCACGATGCTAAGCCGGCATCGCGATCCATCCCCACATTTATATTGATGTATAACTTAATATTTGCATGTCATCTTAATAGCAATAACCCTATTTTCATGAGTTGTGTTAAATTTTACATATAGCGTCAGCTTGCACGCATCGTGAGGATTAAATGAAGATTATACAGTACCTCTCGCGCTTAAAATGTGTAGATTCAGTGGCAAACGCTGTTACTTGCAAACCCCGTCTTACAGAATTTACAGTGAATGGCTTTAGTTATTTTCATAGCGGACTTGAAGCCACTGGAAGTCTTTTATTCACTTTTGGAAAAGTGTAAATGGTGGATTAACATTCAGCACATGATCATTAATAAGATGTGCCACTATTAGTAACTTTAGGTAGTTTCTAAAAAAAAAATCTGGCAGTGTTATTTTCATTCTCTTATCTTCAGCGCTTCACATTAGCTCCTGTCATCTGAAGGCAGAAGGCATTGACTGAGTAATTGACAGCTGATATTAACCAATCCATTCACGTTAAGCTCTAGAGCAGTGGGCCAATAAAAAGAGGACAAAGGCGGGGCGAGCATTGTAGGCTTTTTTTACTTCAGCAAGTTCACACAACTGTTTTAATCTGTTTCTGAGCACTGCGTTTGGCATCTTTAGGTGCAAAGATTTATGCATTCAGCAAAAATGTATCCTAAATCCACGCATGCGGTGAGGATTTTGCAGTGAAAACAGGTCGCAAGGCAACAATTTATGCACAAAATGCTAGCACAAATGTCTCCATACATATTTTTAGTCGAATAAAATTTTGGGCTCATATGCGACCAAAACGGTCGAGCCCTAGCATCATTACTTGTTATTATTTCATCATAATAATAATAAAATAAGGAAGTTATCATCAATTCACAATACAAAATTGAATGAACTCCAACTCTTGCCTCCTCCACCAGCTGTGGGAAAAAGCCATTATAACGACACAGATTGCTCCGTCTATTCATGCCAGAGTCCCGCTGAAAAAAGTGATTACAGGTGGTAATTTGTGTTTAACTTTATTTATTTATAGTTTGGTTATGGGTAAAGCAAAGACCACGTTGGTCAGGTAGTGAAAACGCTAGGCTACAATTAATTAATTCGTTATAGATGAATTGATATTGAACAACAAACACCCCCACCACGCCTACGACGATGATGCCATCGTCCATCACGATGTTTCACATTAGACATTGTACGATGCCAAATTGGTCAACATCGCACAACCCTACCGGATACACGTTAATATCCACTGCTGTATGGATATCTGTTATGTTAATGTGCAAAATAAACCTGAGTCCACAAACCGGGATTGAAGCGTCTTCTTTTATAATTGATAAAGAAAAGCTGAAGTAAATCGATGTAATTCATTACAAACATGCACTGATTTAAAACGTGTCAAACTAAAAATTTAAATTCTTTCTAGCTACTCTTTGATGACGATTGATGATCCTAGATAGCTAAACACATCTTTTAATCCCGGTTGCTTTGCGCATGTCCTGTTTTGTTGATATGATAATACGCCTTACTACAGAGACATGTTAATACTGTCAATCAATTCGGTGGGCAGGGAAACCGCACTCTTATGTCAATTTGCAGTCTGCCTCAAAATGGGAGGGATTTGGATCCTATTTTAACGTCAGGAATTTAAAAAAGAGAGACTGATTGTCTTTATATCACACCAATATGACTATAAATGTAAGTGGGGCAAAAAGGATATGTTGGTTAAATTGCAGCTCTAATGATATGTGAGTGTTAAACTGAGTTTCAGATTTTATAAGCCAGCTAATATACACACACTTTTAGTTTTATCACAAACAGCACATTTTTGCTGGACTAACAAAACTACAAGCTACAGCTGTATTCTTTACAAGAATTAATGTGTGCAGTATAAAAGTTCAGCTCTCATCTAAACTCAGTTAATAAGACAAAATCGATCATCAAAGCAGCTTACCAGCAGAGAGGCTTCACATAGGACTGCCCCCTTAACGTAATAGATTGCAATCCCAATTGAAGTATGAATTTCACCATTATTTTAACTCCATGATGCTGTTTTCCAAACGGATTATGTACATGCGATTTGAAACGGATCGAAAGTCTAGGTTTTGGTTGCATGTTTGAATGGTTTGAACAAACATATACACATAATTAAAAATAATAATAAAAACTAAAGATGTTGAGTTTGGTGGGGTTTTTTTCCAAACAACTAATTTTGTCTTAAATAAGCATAAAAAGTTAGAAGCATTGTGTTGTGCATTTTTAAAGTGACACCTCTGTTATTTAATGTAATCAAACAAAAAATCTAAAAAAAGATTTATTTGTTGCTCATTAATCATAATGTTTAAGTTGTACAGTAAAGAAAAGATTAATGGGATTTGATACCTTGATTTGATTTCTTTGTTATAGCTATTAATATTAATTGTTAAAACTGTATTTTTATAATGTATACTATTATTCTATCTTTTGTAATAATAATAATAATAATAAAATATCTTACTGACAGTGTAACTGTTTATTTACAATGAAACAGCTCCAGATGAACGTATTTAGTCATTTTAATATAATATTAATTTGGGGATTTTTTACAACTAACATTTGAATTATTCCCTTGCATTATCCAGAGCAATGTCTTAGTGTGATGGCAGAACAGAAGATGCTCACACATCAAGAGTATAAGGCTGAACGACATAAAATAACTTAAATTTATAGTCAATTTAGAGTTCTCCTGTAAACCTCTAAATAAAAAGCTCCCAGACCCTTTCAATGGTAACAATCAATGAGGTTTGTCAAATAAAAATATTTAATCACTCTCCTCTAAAACTCTATTTAATAATGATTGATAACCCTTCTAAAGCTTGTCACTTTCAGTGGGTGGGGAAGAGGAGCGAGGACTTAAGTGCAGGGAAAATAGTTTTTTATTTATAATAAAATAAAATAAAAGGCAAAACAAACTTCCCTGAGGGGGAAAACATTAACAAAACAAATAAACAATCAAAACAAACTAGACTGGGCAGGCTGGCAGGGATCAGGGCTGGAACACAGGACAAGGCAAGATGACAACAAACTAGCACAGGACAGCAGACATGAGGAGAATATACGCAGAAATAATTAACAGGTGACCATAATAAACCAATAATGGGTTAACAAGGAGGTTGGGACTAGACAATAGACAGGAAAGCACATGACACAAGAAAACGCCACAAGCCATGCGCAAACGGGACAAGAACAGGCAGCCAATTGATTCATTAACCACATGTTCACAAAGCACACCACTAAAGCACGCGGCCACAATGTAAACACAGCCACGTGCTTAGACAACACCAACATAAACAGACTCAAGACACAAGCACACGATAAATAAAACACCTTACTGTGTGTTCACACATGCAACATGCATGTTTTATCTCAGCACCAACAGAAACCAAAACCAACTAGACTGAGACGCTGAGAATGAAACAGCACGCTGTCGACAGAACAAAAACACAAGCAAGTGAACACGTGCAAACCAAGCCTTCTCTGGGACGTGCGCATGCACGCTTCCAACACAGACACGAACGTGCAGTTCATTGAGCCAGCTTGGCTGAAGGCCTGAGAGGAACCGGCTGGAGCTAGCAGGGCAAGGCGTCTGGGTGGTGGAAACTTGCAGGCACTCTGGGGCTGGAGCCGACACTGGTGGGCACTCTGGGGCTGGAGCTGCCTTTGCTGAAAAGGCCTTTCTCTTCAGCCTCCGCTTTTGTGTGCAGGTCAACCCTTGGGGATTGGGCATGGACTGGGAGGTGGTGCTGGTGGTGGTGAGAGGGGTCCATTCCCCCTGCAGGATTTCCCTCTCCTTCCTGAGGCAGGCATACTCAACCACCTCCCAAAAAGTCCATGCAGGGGCAATTGTTCTGCGAGGAGCGAGGACTTAAGTGCAGGGAAAATAGGTTTTATTAATAATAAAATAAAAGACAAAACAAACTGCACTGAGGGGGGTGGGGGGGGGGGGGGGGCATTAACAAAACAAATAAAAAATCAAAACAAACTATACTTGGCAGGCTGGCAGGGATCAGGGCTGGAAGACAGGACAAGGCAAGACACAACGACGAACTGCAGGACAGCAGACATGAGGAGAATATAAGCAAAAATAACTAACAAGTAAACAGGTGAACATAATAAACCAATTATAGGTTAACAAGGAGTGCGGGACTAGACAATAGACTAGTGAGCACATGACACAAGAAAACACCACAAGCCATGTGCTGACATAAAATGGGACTAGAACACACAGGGAACTCAATAACTGAGAGAACTCACGAGAGCTGTCTATTTCATTACTAATAGACAGCTCGCTAAAATAACTATCACAGGGTGTGACCAAAGAAATTGAAATTTCAATTCATTGAAACATCAAGCGGGAGCGCGCATGATCTGAGCGCACTCACAATGGCACCCATGCAGTCACAGAACAGAGACACAATGACATGCAGGACAAGACGGAGTGTGTGGACTCTGTTATTAATAATTATTGACTTAATTGGCAAACTACGTACCCATCTACAACACAGTTTGGGAAACAGTAACAAGCTAGTTAGTTTATCTATCACTACATTTTAATTCAGCAGCGAGTTACATTGTTATTTGAAAAATATCTGGAAGCGAATCTTTGAAATATTTATTGAAGTAGTGGGCTAACGATCATACCTAGCTGAATATACTTTTACGAAATGTAACGTCCCAATTTGAGGAAGCGAGTTTCCACATTTTTAGAGGCTAAGGCACAGGTAATTTAATGTCGTAAAATGTGTTCAGTTTCTTGCGCAGCCTAATTCAATTGCTTTGTAAGACCACAGTGTACTCCAGTACAGAGGCATGTCTTAATTATTTTTTTTTAGGTTTCAGCTAAAAACAGTTTAATGTGCTATTATATTTTAATGAACTATTCCTCAAATTTGAAATCTTGATTTTAAAAATTTGGTGTGTCAAGTAAATTATTACTTTCAAAGGAGTTTTGTGACAAACCCAGATAAAGCAGGGATTAGCTAAGTGGAAGGTGAGTGAGGTTTGCTAAAGAAGGTTATTTTAGTGTACTGGTTAAATTCTATAACGTTACAAAAACGTATAAAAAATTAACAAGAACACGTTAATTGATAATGTTAAAATTAAACGCAACAAAAGTAGGCCTACTTAAAATTTCTAAATATTTCAAAGTTAAACAATGATAAATTTTATTACTAAACTAAACTATTAAAACGTGTAGCCCTATCAACAGCCCAAACTTTATAAAATTAGCAATCATTTATTACAACAGAAACTTTAACCATTTACAAAAGATTTATTTGTTTAGTTCTTTATAATATTTAGTTTCTTGTGAAATAATAACAATGTTCAATACTCACGTGCACGAATGAGCTACACAGTAATGCTATACTTTCTGATGTACACATTGACTGCAGCATCTTTGTTTTTGATAGTTTCTTATTAATTGTATGCTGTCCTAAATACAAGGGCAAAAAAATCCCCTGAAAGTTAAACATCCTTCAGTCAGTTAAGCATGGCTAAATATGTAAACATTAATGTTGTGAAGTATATTTACATAGGACTGAATAATTATAATTAATTAAAATAATTATTGTGTAATTAAAAGTAAAGTAAAAGTAAAAATTTTTTCACCTTAAAAAATATATAAAACTATATATAAATATATAATATATAAAATAAATAATCAGGAGTTCACCACAAACAAAATCACTACCACAACATCTGTTTTTGCAGAGAACAAAAATGGCTTTATTTATGACAACAATTTCATACAACACAAACACTTTTTTCAATGCACTTTTTAAATAAATGCATAACACAGTTGTCTGTGCAGCTTATACTTTGCAGTGACATTACCTCAGTTTTCTCATAACCTAAATAATGAACAGTGTGTTACATTGTACTTATATTAATGTATTGTATTATGGACATATATAAGGATAAGGCTGTCATGGACAGCATTTGCAAATATAAAAGATACTTTACATCACATTTGTGAACCCATTATACAATGATAATAAATTCATACCTGCTCCAGCAAATAGAAGTGGAACTGTGTAACCTGTTTGTGTGTGTGTGTGTGTGTGTGTGTGTGTGTGTGTGAGAGAGAGAGAGAGAGAGAGAGAGAGAGAGAGAGAGAGAGAGAGAGAGAGAGAGACAGAGAGAGACAGAGAGAGACAGAGAGAGACAGAGAGAGACTGAATATGCATTACAAAGTATTTGTACTGAAGAGATGATGGCAGCTTTAAAGTGATTATAGCAAAAGATGGAAACTTATAAAAGCAGTCAAATAAATTAAATAAAATAAATAGACATTTAACAATAGACAGATAGACAGACAGACATAGATAGATAGTAGTAGTAAATGACATAGATTTCCTGTAAATGCAGGTCTTAAAATTCTCTTATTTCAGTCAATTTTGTGTAGTCATCAAAATTCCTTAAATTAAAAGGTAATACATTCATCACAATTAATTTCTTGTCTGTCTTATCTAATAGATACATTTGTTTTAAACACACACATA
>CAIGQZ010032543.1:809510-858413 GCA_903798205.1 Danio tinwini
ACATTGAAAATTTGAAAACAAATAGATAAATAATAGATAATAAATAAATAAATACTGAAGCTTGCTGCAATACCTGTTACGCCATAAAGAATAGGCATATTTGAATGCACCCTCCCCCGACTTTGGCACACGCGTGTGCTTGCTTATCTGTCTCTGTTGCATGTTTCCAAATAGCAGTACACACACTTAAGGGAAAATTGCATAGTTTACACTACATGGAAAAGCATGGAATAAATTAGTTATCCACTGAATTAACTGAAATCGCTACATTCGTATATATCTGTTGCATTTAATGCGGTGAAATGCAGTATTTGGATAACGGTAACACTTTCCTCTCTTATAACCTCACTCTACATAGTCATTGTTAGTCAGGAGATGAAGCAGTTTTTTGTTGTCAACCTGGTATATCACAATAACAACGCAGGATTTTTTTTCAGCCTTGGCATGGTAAGCTGAGGCATTGCATTTTCATGCAAGTATAAGAAGCTATCATCAGCTTCAAAGCAGACTGCGTCCTAGAAAATGCAAACTGTCCTAATCTGAGCCATTTGAAAGTGGGGGGAAATAGTGGGCAAATAGGCATGCTCTAGCACAATGAAAAATATTTCAAGAAGGTCAAAGGACTATGAGAGCAATTCTCTCTCCAACGATTTTCCATAAAATTAAACAAATGACAGCGAATTCGCAATGTCTTTTGTAGAGAACAATACAACAGATAAATACTATAGGCTACATCCAGCAAAATAATTATGCTATTCTCGGAAACCATTGCTTGCTATACGAATAACATTCCGGCAACATCGTTCAGTCGATTCACCCCTGTAAAAAAAAATTCACTTCCCTACGCAAGGGAAAGAGGGAAAGCACTTTAAAGAGAGCGAGATTGAAAAATGAGCGAGGGAAAAGGAAAGTTGTATCCCTTATTATCAAAACATGTCACATTCGCCCCAATGCCTGTCTGTGCAGATTTGGCTGGTCAGTAATCCCTCTTCCAAGTTCCCTATGCATCTTATTCAGGCTGCTTATAAGTTGTTAAAGAAACTGTTTTCAATCAACACTAATAACTACTGACCTCCAGTGACACAGAGCCACAATAGCCTTGCGAAGTCTGTGCGGCCCAACCAAAGAAGCTGATTAGTACTTCAAGAGGTCTAAAGCAAGAATCAATGGCTGGTCTGTATCTGGCTGCCAGTCTCAGCAACGCTCTATGCCATTAGTTATGCCTCATTAATTTCAGCAAACACCACTCCAGAGAAATGTGTTTACCTTTAGACATCTAATATATGTGATATTATAGACCTTATTGAAATTGGATGGTTTAAAGATTTTGGCAGAAGACCTGAATGGGCAACAGCAAGATTAAGAAGAAATGTGATTAGTAATTGGGATAACTATTTAGAATTTTCGTTAGGTTGTTTATATATACCCACATGAAAAATAATACAATAGATTAAATGTTTTTAGTGAATTATATACTGTTTATATAATAACAACCCTTGTTAATGAATGCTTACTGTCATATGAACCAGTGAACAATAATAAATTCTGTAGTATACTTTAGATTATATTACAGTAAACTTTGACACATTGTAGCATAATAAATATGGCTGTAGAAAACCTACAAAATACAGTATTGGGTAATTAGTTTATGTCACTGTAGTTGTCGTATTAAGTAGAACTACCACAACAGATTAATTCGGTTTTTATTATGGCGTGGTTTTTATGATGAATTACTAGCCTATAATGTCGTTATGCCCAAATTGTAAATCAGGCCTAAACTAACTTGTTAAATTGATCTGTTAACATGTTTCACAGTATTAATAATGCACTGTGCATTACTGCAGCTGGAAATCCGCTCTAGTGAAATATTTCATCGCCCTCTTTTTCAAATTGTGTACTTTGTATATTCTAACTCGTTAATAAAATGTTTTACCTATTCTCTCCCATTAATCCACATCTGATCTTTCTTTAGCTTGAGCTTTGAATGTGACAATTGTGAAAATTTGTATGCCTTGATGAAAATGCTTCAGATGACAATAGGATTCTCAAGAGGCGAGAGTATCTGATTTGTATTCGGCTCCTAAAATTCAAATCAGGGTTGAATGGGCCACATTGTGAAGTGCTGAAGTATTCTAGGTCCCTGCAAGACTCTTACAAAGCTACACTTTCAAACTAGCGCACGGCTTCTTTCCAATGCGCAGTTGCCAAGGCGATGGCCAGCTGCGAGACTGGGCCGTGTTTGTTTATGAGGGCAGGGGTGGATGCTGGTTCAAATGGAGGCAGGCAATCGCACCAATTGTTTGCGTGCAACCACTTCAAAAGTGTGAAAGGGAGGATTGATGTTGCATATGTTTACGTCCTGCTCTATTATGTGCACAACACTGCTGGATGGACATATACATTTTTCTCTCTACCTGAGAACATATTTTGACTATGAGTTTTGGCAAATTGGTGGCTAATTTGTACAAACGCATACAATCTCATTTGTCATTTTTGTACAAAAATGTGTTCCTGGACAACAAAACCTGTCGTATGTCTCTTTTTTAAATTGATATTTATACCTGAAATCTGAATAAATAAACTTTGCAGTGACGCAGTTGGTTTGTTAGTATAGGACAATATTCAATTGAATTCAATTCACCTTTATTTGTATAGCGCTTATAAAATGTAGATTGTGTCAAAGCAGCTTCACATAGAAGATTATAGTAAATTAAAACAGTATCAGTTAAGTTTTCAGAGTTTAAGTTCAGTTCAGTTTAGCTCAGTGTAGTGTGGTTAATAATTACTACTGAAAGTCCAAACACTGTGGAGCAATTCTATCGATGTGCAGCTCTACAGATCCCGAACCATGCAAGCCAGTGGATTCAAAGTTTTTGGCTGTTGAAATCTTGGAATCTGATGGTTAAGAAACAAATCAAAATACTGAGAAAATTGTCCAAATGAAGAACATGTCAATGCATATTACTAATCAAAAATTCAGTTTTGATTTATTTATAGTAACAAATTTACATTTTGTCTTTATGGAACATGATCTTTACAAAATATTCTAATGATTTTTTTTTTTTTTTTTGCAAAAACAATGATTTTTACACATAAATTCTATTTTTACCAATTACCAAAAATATACCCAACACACTATATGATACTGGTCACAAATGACTCCTTATGCCCAAAAGATGTTATGATTTGGGGTGAATTCTCTTGATTACAAAATATTCTGCTGTATTTAGCTATAAATTGTACTATAATAATAATAATAATAATAATAAGAAGAAGAATTATTATTATTATTATTAATAATAATAACAATAATAATAATAATAATAATAATAATATTCCATTAATCTTTCTAAGCTCAGAATCAAACTGAGGATCCTGTTACTGTGTGCCACTAATATAAACTTACTCTGAAATACTTTAATACAGAAATAACTGCAGAAAATTACTTAAGAACAAATATTGATATTTTTGTGCAGAATGAAATCAAACATGGTTGGTGTAAATCCAGTTTTTGTAAAAAGACTAAAACTGCAAAAGAAGCAGTTTGAAACAATCCTTTATTAACAATCCTTGAAAAAGAAAGCAGTAATGATTTTTTTAAACATTTGTACATTTGAAAAAAAAAGGATGCAATTCTGCTGTTAAAAGTAAAACTTGAAGTCAAAAACCTTTAATGTTGAACCAAGGTCAGTGTGTGTTTTTATTTATTTGTTTGTTTGTTTATTTATTTATATTAATATCCAATATCACATCTTATGGCATGACAAGGTTAACTAAGGCTGTCAAAGGCTATAACCTCAAGAAAATGACTTTGTGATGCTTATCAGTTTTAGATGCTTAAAAGATATTGTCATATTGACACCATAGTGTCATTATGTTTGAGAATGACCATCACGGAAGTGTTACAGTTGAAGACAAAATGATTAGCTCTTCTGTAAAATATTTCTCAAGTGCTGTTTACTAGAAAAGTTTTTTTTTACACATATACATGTTGTTAATAAATTTTAATAGTTAATATTTTTTTAATAGTTAATAATACATTTTAATAAAAATTAATTTTGTCTTTGTCATGATGACTATACATAATATTTTACTAGTTATTTTACAAGATAGTGTTTATCTTAAAGTGCAGTTTAACAGATTAACTAGGTTAAATTAGGTTAACTAGGCAAATCATTGGACACAGGTTTGTTCTGTAGCAAATCAACAAAAATAATTTCTTAAGTTGACCTAAGCAGTTTTTTATTTCATTATTATTCCAGTGAAACTAAAAGAAATAAGACAGTAAGTGGATTAAAATAGTTCAACAAAGCATATCTGTTGGAAATTGTGCAACAACTGTAACCCAGACTACTGATTACTAAAGTAATAATAATAATATATGAAATCTGTCTTAATCTATTAAACAACATTCATTCTTCTTCTAAAACGTTAATTGAATACTAAATATAGCTAATTCCTAATAAACTATTTATTTTGTCTTTACCATGATTACAGTACATAATGTTTTCCTAGTTATTTAGCAAGATACTAGTGTTTATCTTAAAGTGCAGTTTACCAATTAACTAGGTTAAATTAGGTTAACTAGGCAAGACAATGGACACAGTGGTTTGTGTTGTAGCAAATCGACAAAAATAATTTCTTAAGTTGACCTAAATAGTTTTTTTATTATTGTTGCAGTGAAACTAAAAGAAATAAGACTTTTTTCCAGAAAAAAATAGGAAATACTGTAGAAAATTTCCCTTGCTCTGTAAAACATTACATAGGAATATTTGAAATTTTCACTATATATAAAAGATTAAAATAGTTCAACAAAGCATATGTTTGAAATTGAGCAACAACTGTGACCCAGACTACTGATTACTAAAGTAATGATAATATATGAAAATTGTCTAAATCTATTGAACTACATTCATTCTTGTCTTAAAACATTTATTGAATACTATGTATAGCTAATTTCTAATAAACAATTTATCTTTACTACGAAGGCAGTACATAATATTTTCCTAGTTATTTTGCAAGATACTAGTATACAATTTAAAGGCTTAACTAGTTTACTTAGGTTAACTAGGCAAGTTGGACAAGTTAATTTGGCAACTCATTGGACGAGTGGTTTGTTTTTAGGCACTGGGTAAAGGTAAATTATCTATTTAAGAATTTGAACCCAAATACTTGTGTTTGTCAATATTGTATCCAATTGTGTGTTGAAATAACGCAGCATTTTTAAGGTGTATAAATAGAACATGTCACCATAATATTTCCAAATAGAAGGTCTTAGTAAGAATAAACACTTTCTAAACCGGTTTACATAGTTTCAGAACCTATGCTGCAATACAATACAATAAAGACAGAAAGATGAACAAACCAACATTCCTGAAAAGCCTAATGATAATATTTAGATTTAATTATTGCATTTCAACATGTTGTATTTTAAAAGTCCAGTATTCTTGCATTTACATTAAATTCCTTGGAGGCCTTAAAATGTTTTTGATATTGAATAGTCTTTAAAGGATAACACTACATCACATTTAATTCAGTTCAATTCTATTCATCTTTGTTTCTATAGCGCTTTTACAATGTAGATTGTGTCAAAGCAGCTTCACATAGAAGATTATAGTAAATTAAAACAGTGTCAGTCCAGTTTTCAGTGTTAAGTTCAGTTTAGTTTAGCTCAGTTCAGTCTGGTTTAATATTCACTACTGAGAGTCCGAACACTGAAGAGCAAATCCATCGATGTGCAACTCTACAGATCCCAGATTTACCCCTGAAAGGTGCACATGAACTCAGTAATATGTACAAGTAATTTGTATGACTAAGGTTCAGATTTGTCCTTTTTATAGTATATTCCCCCAGTGACAAGCTTTTGTACCCCAAAAGTAGCAATACAAATAATTAAAATCACAAAAGAAACAAAAACACACTAAATAATCAATAATAAACATGTAAAGCATGTCATTGCCAGCATGCAGCAATTTAAAAGCATGAGCGGTTCATTAGGGTGAGTCCATCACACTAGGAACACACTGTTTATCTGTTTGCACATGCCTTGTGTCCACTAATAAGCTTAATGAAGTATAATTAAGTCTAACAAATTAAAAGACCGCTGCTTGCTTCATTAAGTGGAGATGGACCCAAGAATGTTGGCGCATTTGTTATTGTGCAAAATCCCCTCGTATGAACAGAGCAAGGCAGGCCTAATATGCTGCGTACACAAGGCCAAAGAGCAGCACAGGACCACCCACTCTCTTTCCAATTATCATCTTGCGACAACCTGTCTACTCTTCACCATTCATCAATAGACGCACCACTCCAAGTAGGGCATTACAATTAGATGCCTGTTGTTCCCCTTAATAAATTTCTAGACTGTTGCTCGAAATCAATAGCTGGCAGTCCATGTGTCCCGGATGACAAACAGGATTACACCCTAAATCCTGCGTTGTGTGTGCTGCTCCTCCTCCTAAAGTCACTCAGGATGTCAAATGCTGAGAGCTGGATAATCAACAGAACACAGGTCTGTGCTGCAGAATTGAACAAATTCAAGTTTCTCTATGAGCCTCCCGTAGTGCATTCGCAGTGGCAAACTTTCAAACTCTTAGATAACCACAAAACCGGTGTCCTGGCATTTTATCTTACCTGTCAGTTTATGCTAACACTCTGTTTAAATGATTTTAAGGTTGGGGTTAGGGATTGAGGTAGGTTAGGGCGATATTACAGCCTCACACTGCTCCATACTGCTTCCCCTTGTAACACAATCTGATTGGTATAATTTTATCATTAAGATGTGCTACCTAGTTTTTTAATCTGATACACAAGTGTATTTGTGGCATTGCATGGGTCAAAAGGAACAATTTTCCTTTTATGCCACAAATCATTAGAATATTAAGTAATAATCATGTTCCCTGAAGATATTTTGTTCATTTCTTACTGTAAATATCAAAATGTATTTTTGATTAGTAATGAGCATTGCTAAGCACTTCAATTAGACAACTTCAAAGGCAATTTTTTTTCATTATTTAGATTTTTTAAACCCTCAGATTCCAGATTTTCATGTTCTCTGAAGATATTTTGTTCATTTCCTACTGTAAATATATCAAAACTTTATTTTTGATTAGTAATGTGCATTGCTAAGCATTTTATTTTGACTTTAAAGTTAATTTTCTCATTTTTTCAAACTTGTAACCCTCAGATTCCAGATTTTCATGTTCCCTGCAAATATTTTGTTCATTTCCTACTCTAAATATGTCAAAATTGTATCTTTGATTAGTAATATGCATTGCTAAGCACTTCATTTAGACAACTTTGAGAGCAATTTTCTCATTATTTAGATTTTTTTAACCCTCAGATTTCAATTTTCATGTTGCCTGAATATGTTTTGTTCATTTCCTATTTTAAATATATCAAATTTTTTTGATTAGTAATGTGAATTGCTAAGCACTTGATTTAGACAACTTCGAGAGCAATTTTCTCATTATTTAGATTTTTTAACCATCAGATTTCAAATTTTCACGTTCCCTGAAGATATTTTGTTGATTTTCTACTCCAAATATATAAAAACTTTATTTTTAATTAGTAATGTGCATTTCTAAGCACTTGATTTAGACAACTCCGAAGGCAATTTTCTCATTAAAATTTTTTACTCTCAGATTCCAGATTTCCATGTTCCCTGAAGATATTTTGTTCATTTTCTACTGTTATTATATCAAAATTTCATTTTTGATTAGTAATGTGCATTGCTCGGCACTTAATTTAGACAACTTTTAAGGTGGTTTTCTCATTATTTACATTTTTTAACTCTCAGATTCCAGATTTTCATGTTCCCTGAATATATTTTGTTCATTTCCTATTGTAAATATATTAAAACTTGCTTATTGATTAGTAATTTGCATTGCTAAGCACTTCATTTGAACAACTTTGAAGTCGATTTTCTCCTTATTTAGATTTTTTGAACTCTCAGATTCCAGATTTTCAATAGTAATCATCTAACTACTATCCTAATCAACATACATCAGCGGAAAGCTTGTTCGTTCAGCTTATTCATTCATGTATACATCTTAATAATAATAAAAAATTATAAATAAAGTACACTTATGATGGTTTTGTTATCCTGGGTCACAAATAAAGTAAAAAAAGCTGTCAATGTACATTTTCAAATATTTGTATCTAAAGTGTACATATCAAAATTGATCACACAACTTTTGTAACTTTATATCCGAGTGTGTCTGTCCATATTTCAAAACATTATGGTACTGTAACACATTTTTGTTTTCTTGTTACACATGTACTGCTATAGTAATAACAATGAATAATGCAGAATTACATGCAACTGAAACCACAACCCTTATCCATACCCAAACCGTACAGTAAATGCATGCAATTATTTAATAACACTCAGCAGGCCCGGGCTTGCATGATTTGAGGGGCAATCAATAATTGTTTAGAGCTGCATTCTTTTGGTTTTATAGTTAAAATATTTTCATAGTTTACTTGTTTTCTCTCGATTTTCATTTTTGCCAATTTGTTTTTTTGTGTTTGTGTAAATTAAACAAATCTGTGAAAATTACTTTTGCACATTTTGATTGCCTTTTTTGTAGGCAACAAGCAATATGCGTTTTTTTAACACAGTTGTGGTAAAAAAAAGTAATTGGCACTCTTGATGAGCAAAGAAAGCTTGGAAAATACATCTGTTTTGTCTTTGTTTTTTTATTTAAACAAATCACAAACTAAAGATTCATTGAAATAAAAAATGAAAAAAAAAATTCTCAAATATTTGTTGTTCATCTGATGATTTTTGTAACCTCAATTTGCTCACATTACAGCTCTAAATTACCTTTAACGCCCGATAAGCTTCGAGGAAACCTGGAAAGACATTAAAGCGTATTTTTCTATACAGATTCTATAAGCATGGGCTGGTGCAAGTTTGTAATGGTATGATAACCTTGGGTTAAAACATCACAGTTTCACTGTGTTGTGATTACTGCTCTAAAATAAGTTCTTTTTAAATGTCTTAGTAAACAAAAACACATTTTTTCCACATTAAACACAATATACAGCATTTCATTTTACAACTCTTCAATTTACAATTGACATTTATAATATTTTGAACAGTAAACATGCCAGGCTAAGTAATTAAAATAAATCATTGACTTCTCCTAGGCTTATTAGTAAAAAAAAACACAGATTTCTTTACAATACATAAAAAACCTTTACATATTCCTTAGGAATGATATAACATAATTTATTTTTCAAACCACGGTAAACCTTGAAACCGGTTATCGTCCCATGCCTCTCTACATCCTCATTTTCAATAGGATTTCTTTAATTACTTGTTTGCGGTTTTGACCGATATTTTTTTATGTATAATAAGCAAGTGCTTATTTTGATTTATTTATTTATTATTATTATTTTTTTTTTTAATGGTGGGGGGAGGGTCAATTCTGAAAGGGCAATTACCCCCCAGACCCAGCCTTGTTAAACAGTAGTTCAAATAATAGTTTAAAACAATAATAGTAGCAAAACAAGGGCACCTTAAAATAGACAAGAAAATTTTCCTTGACATTTCTCAATAGCAATTTCGAGTTATACAGTTTTAACAACCTTTCCTTTTTTCAAACTGTTGGTCAATTATTATCTGCCAGTGTCCTTCTGGTTCGTTGCAAATGTATCTCTGTGTCCTGCATCACCTTTCAGGTCCATTCCCAGCTGCATTTATCTATAACCTGCATAATAATATGATGAACACGACCCATGTACATTATGCAAATAAAGCCAATTAGGCCAGGAAGTGTGTGAGACAAAGGTGCGCTACAGCTGGCTAGTCTCCTGGTCACAGCAGACGGTGGAGTGTTTGCTTGGCCTGATTTAAGCAGCTGGTCACAGAGGTTACATTCACCCTGCTCCACAGGGGGGACCAACAGTCTCAAAGAGAAAGTTAGGCAAGTTTCAGCTCTGCATTCATTTTTTGCTAGGGGGGGTCAGCAATGATAAGGCAATACAGGTTCCCCGCAAATCCTCGGGCTAGCCACACTTAATGTTTAATTAGCCGAGGCCGGGCAGTCCCCTAATCATTACACAGTGCATTAAATCTGTCCTAATCAGGCCTAATCCTGAATGTGTGCTCCTGATCTTTCTCCTCTGCTCTCACCAGAGATGGACGCTCTCTAGTAGTATTGATTAAGCCATAAGTATCTGCTAAGATGTGTACATCCTAATAATTAGTTTCTATATTAGGAATGGGGTGTTTTTTTCTTCTTCTTTCTGATCAATCACTGCTCTGGGCATCATCAGCGTTTCGATTTTCCCAAGCCATTTGTTTCCCATGAAACAATTTGAGATACTGTGAAAGATAATTGTAGGGGTTTAAATGGTGAGTTAGACAACAATTTTTTTTAAAATGTCATCATTTGTTACCAATCAATGCTTGTTAAAAATTGCTTAACGTACATTTCTGCAAGACTGCACATGCAAACATTTCACTACACTAGTTCACAGTAAAACAATTAATAGTTTTAGGTTTTAGCCTATAGGATAATAGGTGAAGAAAGACATTTCCTTGCACAATAGTTTTGTGATGGTTGGTTAGAAGAAAGTGCACCCAGTTGCAGCAATGAACAACAAAACAAAAGTGTTTATTGACAGATTTAAGCACAAGCAGACAAACAAGGTTGGAATAGTAGGGGCAATAACACAGGGAAGCCAGTGGTAGGGACAAGACGGCACCAGAATAAACAGCCAGCCAGAAGTAGGAGCAACAGTGGTCAAAACTAGATCTAGATACTGGGAGCAAGCCACGTAAACTCCAGACTGACAGGCCAGAGAAGTCAGGACACAGAATAGGACTGAAGCAGTATGAGACACAAGACAGGACAGAAAACAATAATTGTACAATAAAATAAAACGCAGTCTAAAAGAAAATATAAAGTCAAATATAAATCCAAGTAGAAACAAAACTAGACTGACTAGGCTGAAAACAGATAAAAAATTTAAACTTCTAGAAACTTAAAGAAAGAGAAATTAATTAAAAAAAGACAACTAATAAATCAACTACCAACACAAAACTGGGATTGACAGAAAAATAGAACAAAAATGGTTAGGCCTATAGGGATAAAAGCAAGACAAAGATTAGAACAAAATTAAGTAAACACAAGGAACAAACCAGGGCTTAAAAACTGGTCTGCTCGGATTCTTCACTCAGAGCAGAATTGATATATTTTTGTTTCTGTTCTTGCGTTCCTTATTAAACAAAAATTCCGAAAATGGTTTTCTAGAAAAAAAAAATGCTTAGAACGTTTTTTTATAACAAAGTATTATTGCAGGGCTCTAGAGTGCCCTGATTTCTTAATGGTGCAACTAAAAATTCTATTCAAGGGGTAAAATTAAATGAATTTTCGATAAGTATCGTTAAAGAAACATTTATAATATGAACTTGCTTTTGGTTATATCTAGGTATACCGGCTTTGTGCACTTTGTGCACAATTGATTATTAAACAGTATACACTACAGCTGCTTTTCACTGGGCCACCACATTCTTACAAACATATTTTTTTAATTTAAGTTATTATTTCATTGACTTGAATATTTATTAAGTATCTGGACTGTATATGACATGGGCCTTCTGGTTTTAACATTTCAGCAGTGGTTTACATGTGTCAAATTGTAAAAGTAGGCTTTTCAAAAAAATAATAAATAAACAATATCCTACTATATAATAGTAATAATTATCATTATCATTAATATTATTATTAAAGTAAATATATTTATAATAAATAGCCTCATTATTTATTTATTTATCTGATTTATATATGATATTAGAAAAGTGTTAGCTTTTGTAAGTGATTTTATGTTTTAGAACAGAATATGTAATGTTTCACTTCTCAATAATATTAGTAAAAGAAGCATAGGCCCTATATGTGCCATTTATATATATTTCAATTAATATGGAAAACGAGTGCATGTTCTTACCAAAACTAATATTGGATTTTTTTTTTAAATGCGTGTAAAATATAATTTGCACAAAGAAATGATGGGGTTCTTCTCTAAAGAAGTTGTTACTACACCCCGTTTAGAGCATCATTATGGGCGTTTTACGCTATAACTAATGTGCAAATTAGTTATAACATAATAATTTGTTAATTTCAGTGCTGTTTTGACATTTCGCAAGGGCTTCAGCTGGTCCCGACCTCAGTTTCGCGACTTGATGTTTATGTGGCGTCTAGGTATTAATGTCTGGATGACAGCAAGAGCAAGAGGAGATAGGCCCTCCGATTCAATGTGTGGCTGCACAGTTTCTTTAAACAGTTTCTGCAAATTTTGACTATAAGCTCTTCTAAATTGGTTTTTCATTCGATTGAAAGCCGAAATATTGCCAGACAGACGAAGTAACTTTCGGATTTGGAAGAAAGCGGTTTCAGTAATGAAATACACAGTTAGTGGCAACACACACACACACATACACAGTATAGACTTATAGGTCTATTCATTATTGATTTAACATTAAACACACAGAAATTAAGAGTAAAAAAAGAAAAGTACTCACTGCGGTTTCCGCGATTTCTTTGGTTGTCAGTGGTGCGGCACTGCTAAATCACTTTTGTTTTAATCAGATAATAAGATTATTTAGCCTATTTTAGTTATTTAGTGTAATATATAGTTATTTAGTTTAATAAGTGTACTTTATAAATATATAAATTGTTTAGTGCTTTTTGGATTTAGGCATAGGCCGAGTATAAAACTTAATTTTACTTGTAAATACAAAAGATTATGCGTTTTAGTATTTTTTTTTTTTGATGGCACTTTATTGCATGTTGAATGTTACATTTACAAAGATTTTTATTAAACAAGTGCATACCACAAGATATTTTTGTTGGTGTAAAAATATTAAAAGTATCATTCTCATATTCTTGGCTTATTTATCTTTAATATAAATATAAAATTGTATACAATGCAATGCGTGGTGTACCTAAGAAAAAAGGCGCAAAAAATGTTAGTCTAGAGCCCTGTATTGGATATATTAATTGATAGATTGTGTGTGCATTTTAATAACATTGACACTATACTTTTACGATTGATTAAACTGGTGATGCTAAGGATTACTCGATCATTTTATTGTCGGTAGGCCTAACCCAAAACCGATAGACCTTATTGATGACCGATTAAGCATGGGCATTTAATAAGTTATTGTCACGGTTGTGGATCTTTCTGTTTTTCTTGCATGTGTGTGTGTGTGTGTGTGTGGAAGGTGGGTGTGTTTTGTTTGGGTTCTTCACCGTGTGGTGTGTGTGTATGTGTGTTTACATTCATCAGCTGGGTGGTCACGTTTTGTTACTACTCACAACACACATGTGTTTGCTATCAGTCACAGCTGTTGCGTTCCACACTCTATATATGTTCAGTGTTTTGTAGATAGCGTTATCAGTCCGTTGTTTGTTCACTCCTGTGTCTGCTGTCTGTTAGACTCTCTCGCTTGTTTTGGTGGAGGCTCTCCGACATAGCCTGTTTCATTTGGACCTTCTGCACGTCTCTGTTTCTTTGCTGTTGTTACTACTGCCTGCTCTGAAGACAACATTATCTGTGAGAGACTTCACCCCAAATCCGTTTCTCTAATGAACTTTAACGTAGGTAAACTTGACGATTTCCTCGAGAGCTGCTCCATAGCGCTACCTTTCCCTTCCCCTCGATATCTGGTGAGATATCTATGAGAGACTGCTATACGACGTTGGTTCACGGATGAACCTTTACCGCTGTTTGGCGTCTCATATTCTGGTGTGACCATCCTTGCCCTACACTATATCTGGTGAGATCAATACCAGTTGTGACTCTTTAAATAAATCATCTTGTTTTCACTTGCATTTGGGTCTCGTGTGTATATCATAGTGACAGTTATGCTTTGAGCTGTGAGACGTGTCCCTGATTTCACACATTACATAATCAAATGTGTGCAGTTTACATTTCGTGCACTCTCTTGACTTTGCATATTGGGGACACATAAAACCCTCTTATTTACCGATCTTGTTTATGTCGGCTAGTGCTGCCATTAATCCGCGGGTCAAGTAATCAAAAAGTAGGCTACATGACGTTTAATTATGGGTTAAGAAGACCAAACATTGGTTTTGCAAACTTTACATATACTTCCTCTAAAATATTATTATTATTTATATCATTTAGTATAAATACAAGTTAACAATAACTTAAACTGAAACATACCTTTGTACATGAAAGAGCAGGTTCTCTATAACCTTTAAGACAAGCTTGTCGCATCAGAAACAACTCTCGTTTATGATGTCTGCTTCGCGGGCATTTCATGTCGCATTTGTATACATGTTTTAAATTAATGTTTTTTTGTCTCCCAAATTCATATAATAAAGAGAGTGATAAAATAACGTTATTAACCGGTTGACTGTAAACGTTTCTGTTCAGAATGATTAAAGTTGATCTTGTTTTCGTTTTTTGTTTCTGTTCCTGCAAAATGTCATTCGTTTCCGTTTTTCATTTCCGTTCCTTGAACCGGTTCAGACCCCTGGAACAAACAAAAGTAGTAACTACAAACAAAAACAAAAAAACAAAAAAACAAAAGGACTAGAAGAAAAGGCAAGACATAACACATGGAATGAACCAGTAAAGAAATGAGAACACACAGCACAATATATAGAACAAAGCACATGAGAGACAGGTAAAAAAACCTCAGGCTGAAGGAAATTTATGTCTGCTCAAAAAAATCTCTTCAGCAATGAATATTCGGAGTTTGATTTTCAGTTTTTAATTAGTGATATGAGTAAATACATGTTCACATTTAAGCTACAACTACAGTCAGCATCATGTTTACAGTACGCATGGATTAGCATATGCACTTTTTCCCAAATCTATCAAACAGAGTTACTATAACAGAGTTACTCAGAGAGTAACTCCGATATTTCTGGGAAAATAAAAACAAATATGTTACCTTTTTGGTTTGTGTTGCCTTACCCCATTGCATGGTGAAATCTAATGCATTTTAATGTTTGTATGACATTAGCAACTTAATATGTATGGCCTTTCTGACATTGTAAACTTGCTTGGTAGCTCACCTGGTATTTTTTTGAAACATGGCTGACATGACTTCTATAGGAGCAAGCTAAAATAGCATATCTGCATTAGCAACTGTCTATTTATCTCATGATTCACTATCAGTTAAGTTAAGAATCATCATTTACTCATCCTTGACTCGTTCCAAAGTAGTTTGCAACATAGGCAACTACATACGTTTGCAACTACAAGAGGTACGTATGGCTGGCTGCATTTAATTTTTTAAATGAACGTTACAGGGCGGTATGATGCCATTCCTTTTTGCGCTTACCAGCTGACTGCTTACCTCTTTTTTAACAGCTTTCTCGCTGTAACCAGTTTGTCCAGTTAGCTCGTTATGTATGTTGACGGACTTGAGACGCAGAGAGGAGTTGATCTCAATGTCGGGGTTTGAGTTTGGTGAAGAACGGTTCCAGAAAGCAGGTAAGACAAAAACATAATCCAAAAAAAAACAAGCAAAAAAAAACAAAAAACAAGCAAATAACAGAGTGAGAATGTGATCAAATCTGAAAACATGGTAAAAATCTGATGAGGGCTTTTCTTATTCTGGATTGCTTTTGAAAATTGTTGGTTGGGTTTAGGGAAAGAGGAGTGTGGGTCAGATGATTGGTCAGTCAGCAGTCAGTTAGTCAGTCAGTCAGTCAGTTAACAGCGGCCTTTGGTGGATTTACACAAGAACAGCAGGTGTGAATGGCACTCGCAAGAGAAATTTGAGATCTCAAAAGGCAGCCTCGTGAATTCGCAAAAACAAAAACTGCAAAAAAACGTATCTCCTAAGACATATTTTGTCTCCAGAGATGTATAAAGTGGTACGTTTTCAGAATGAGCCTGAGTTGGTAGTTTGAGTTGCTTTTTTGAACACAAAAAAATATATATATTTTTAGCAATGTTGGAAACCTGTAACCACTGACTTCCATAGTATTTGTTTTTCCTACTATGGTCGTCAATAGTTACAGGTTTCCAGCATTCTTCAAAATATATTATATTGTGTTTGCCAAAAAAATAAATAAACATGTCAAGAATGAGTAAAGGAGGGCAGAATAGTTAATTTTTGGATTAACTACTCCTTTAATAAACCTACATATAAAACAGATAAAAATACAAAAGATATTGGTGGATGTGTTACCTAAAAAAGTGCACTTTGTTTGCTTGTACAAAATACAACTTAAGTTGTTTGCCACAGTTTCATTCACTGAGTTTCTCTATTTTTGACAGTGGCTACTTTAACTGCACCCTGATTATGTCTCCAAAAGAGGCACAAATGTGCTGGTCAAAAAATAAATAAATAAAAAAAAATCCAAGCGACCACATTTTATTCTGAGTGCTGTGCTGCAGAAAACAGATCAGGTAATTACTGTACTTTTCAGGACTATAAGGCCATACATTAAAATCTCCAGCAACTTCTCAAGTGACAACTCATCTAATCACAAGGACAATCAAAGAGAGGCTGTGCTGTTTACTGATTGCTCTAATCAAAAATAGCTTCTTCAAACATCGCTAATTGGTAAGTTTATCCACCGAATCACATGGCAGACATACAGGGGACACGGTCCTGATTTGCCGAACCCAAATATCCCATTTGCATTAAGTGCCAGCAGAATGCACTTGACTCCCACAAGTTATCAGCAAACCAGACAATTATTCATCAGCAGCAAATTGGCACATCAAAGTCAAATCAGAGAATTACGGAGAGGAACACCCAACACCGGGGCTGAGAGATGTTAGGTGGCCTTTGATTGACCGCATTGCCCTTCCAGAGTCTTCACCAGCATTACAGCGTTTAAACCCCTACCAAGGCCCATTTGCCTGCTGGACAAGTGTTATATTCAGATAATGGCCATTCAGACAGTAAATGGAATCTGGCCCTGTTTCCTGTAGGATATGCCGCTTCATCACAAGATTTGGATATTTTGTGAAACTGATATCTTTAAGGGGGACAATTACAAAACACGCATGACTGTATTTCTGTTTTAAATATAAGCTTAATTTTTATGAAAAAGCAAAGGTAGAGGTCTACCTGCATACATCTGATTATTGATTGATTGTTGCTGGAAGCCACAGACTTACTTGGTTGGAGTTACTTTGATAGCATGAATGAAATGTTCAAACTCTAAAAGTGAACTATTGAAAAGCATTCCACTGAGGTATTGCAAAAAAAAAAAACAAAAAACAACAACATGATATTAGAAGAGTAGAGTCAAGCTCAAGAAGAAGCATGAGCGAAGAAGAGTTTGGCAAGCTGGAAACAAATGAATTTGAAAGATTAGGGGTCACATTAGACTCTGTTTCATGGAGATGACAAGATTTTATAGAAAATAGCTGCAGCTAAACAGCTTTAATCCTACATTATGTAGAGACCTGAACAGCAGACAATGAACGCTTCAAGCACATGAATGCAACTTGGCCTTCTTTTTGCTTCGGCATTGCTTGATGGTCTTTTATCATTAGCTGAATAGCATGTTTTCACTGCTCCTGTTGAGTCCATCATCAATAAAAGACAGAGATGTGTGTATGAACAGAAAGACACTCTCATTCGAGGACTAGCCATTCCCAATTTTATCGCTGGCAAGTGAAACAAGCCATACAAGCAGCTATCCAGCAGTGGTCATGAAAGAAATGCTTCAAAACGCTGCACTTTAGGGCAGCCGACCTATTTCAATCAAACGCTGTGAATTGGAAATGCGTGGCCTTGCTTCTGCTCAACGTTGAGATGAATGCAGGGTGAAACATATTTTTGACAAATTCAAGCATTTTTTTGCTGGTTTCAGATTCTTCTAATTTCAATAAAAATTGAACCCGATCTGCCACATTCAGTGGATCGTGTGGTAAGTTAAATAAGGATTTCTGTAAATGTTCTGCACCTGTGTCACCGGGGTGCTGTCAATCAAATGCTGTTTTACTAGAAATGAATTTCAACGATTCTACAAAATATGTCACATACTCGAGGGGTTGCAATCATGAACCGAAAATGCTGCCGATTGGATGATCAGAGACAGTGTCCCTCCGTCAAGCCATACTAACCCTACAGCATCAGTCAAGTATTAGGATTTCCTTGACTTGAGAAACTTATTGTGGACGAAACTGTTAGTGCTCGCACTGTTTTGAAAGTATGTATAAACACATATTCAACACTGGTGGCCTCTCAGTGCATGTAAAGTAATGAAACCTGAGAGCACTTGTTCCCCATTTCAAGTACGGTGCTGTATTCAGTATGCGTCGGTAGTGATCTCCTTCTCATTGCTCATCGTATGTCAGTTTAGGACATTTCGATAAGATTAAAGGTTATTTACTTTAATATTCTATACCTAATACTTGCTAAAATGTGCAACTGTATATGTATTAATTGTAATATTAAAAAATAGTACATGGTAATGACACACCATGAGCCTCAAATACTATTGTTTCTTCATTCTCATTTAAAACTTGTGAGTATAAAATCCTGGTGAAAAATAGGCCAATTGCAACAAAAGACAGAGTGTTACATTGCAAACAGGATCATTAACATTTAAGCCTCAGGCTCATTTGTCACATATCTGAGTGAAATTACAAATTTACTTCTTCATTTTTAAGTTTGTCTAAGCTTATAATAAACTCTCTTATTTTAAAAAACAGAAGAGGAAACTAAAACCTGCTGTACCACAGCTTTACATAGGTTTCTATACATTGCTAAGATGCTGAATTACGGCTCTGGTGGCATTTCAGTGTGGCACTTCACATTCAGTAAGCTATGGGCTTTAAAGAGCAATTCTCAACCAGTCATCAACTTATAGCTTATCATAACACAAAATGTGGGATATACAGAATAAAATGTATTCTACATTACCTTAAAAAAGTATAAAGTCTATTCAAATGTATCCTTTTTTAGTTTAAATTGTGATGAGACAACAAACCAACTCATTCTGCAAACGTAGCCCTATATACATTTCTGGAAGTCGCAAATTATGTAGCCAGAGCTACGTATGGCTGCATTTCCTCTTTAAAACGAATGCTATGGGCCACTATGTCGATGTTCCGTTTTTCGCTTACCAGCTGACCGCTTACCTTCATGTGGATGGCTTTTCCACTGTTACTAGTTTGTCCGCTAACACGTATGTTGGCGGACTTGAGATGCAGAGTGGAGTTGACAGCGACAATGGGGTTTGAGTCTGGTGAAGAACGGTTCCAGAAAGCAGGTATGAGAAAAACAGAAGCCAAAAAAAAAACAAAAACTAGTAAATAACAAGGGTGAGAATGTGGTAAAATCAGGGTGCTTTTCTTTTTCTGGATTGTTTTTTACACTGCGGTTGGGTTTAGGCAAGTAGGTGGGTGGGTCAATCAGTGCTTTTTAAAATACTATTGGCTGGATTTAGAGAAGGAGGAGAGTGGGGGGATAGGTTGGTAGGTCAGTCAGTCAGTTAGTCAACAGCGGCCTCTGGTGGATTTACATGAGAATAGCAGGCACAAATGGAAATTTGAGATCTGAAAAAGCATACACAGCAGCCTCTGGCAGATTCGTGAAAACAAAAAGTGAAAAAAAAAAACTCCTGGGACATATTTTTCTCTCTGCAGAAATGTATTTAGAGGTACGTTTTCAGAATGAGCCTGGGTTGCAACAAACAGATGCAAACTGATGAGTATGTATTCAATGCATGTTTATGCATCGTGTCATATCACTTAGCTCTTACTGTGGCTTTTCTTGAGTAAAAGGACAGCAATACACTTTATAAAAAGTATCATAATTTTTTTTTTGCAGAGGTTGATATTAATTAATGCATGTGTTTTCATATGCAATAAACCTTCTAAATACATCTCTATCAGTCCCTTTAGTTGATTAAAATGTATTCTACAGCATATTTCACCCACAACACAACCCAGGTCAAAATAGGCAACTTTCGTAGACTTCTAGCCAAAATAAATATTTTAACCACTTCATTTGAAAAGCTTTATTGAGAAATCTTCAAAATTTGTTTAATTTTAATATTTTTTTTACATGAGGTATGATTATTTTGCAGCTGTGTATTTCAGAGTACACCACACTGTATGTATGTGTGTGTGTGACAGAGTGCAGGCACTGACAAAAACTGTGAAGTGTCAGAGCAGAGCTCATTAACATCACGACTTATGGTCATTCCAAATATGGTCAAACTTTTCATTCAAGGGATAATTTCTGTGGTTGTAAATGAACATATAAAACTTGTTTCTTGAGAATTTAGTATTTTACCTAAGCCTCATACCCACTGTGTAGATATCAGAGAACTTATTGAATCACTGCTCTCAATAGAACCATTAACAACAATCTGTAGTTTGACAGCTTTTTAAAATAACTTATTATTTATTATGCCCAATGCCACTTGGTTGGTCTTCATGTCACATTTTATTGCACATACAAATTTATCAGTAATAAATTCAAACACAGTGCACCCCTTTAATTAATTTTAAGGTTTAAAAAAAGTATAGAATTGTTTATATTATTCATTACCTTTTTAATGTAAAGGTTGCTGTCCATCGTGATACTTGGTGTGGTTGTGTTTACTCTAAATCTATCTGTTCAAGATTACACCACGTGTCTAGCAAACGCAAACTGGTTGAAACATTCAGTTTGATACAGATTTATATGGAAAGTTCTGACAGCTTGTAATGTCAATTGATGGGATCCCTATAACAGAAATTTAGAGTACTCATAAAAAAAATACATCAGTTAATTTTTTTATATTCTAGGATCATGTCTAATGATTTTTTTGTAATTGTTTTATGTTATTGTCAAGCCTTGATTGATTTGATTTGTGGGACAAAATCTCTAAATATAATTGTAGAAATGTTCGTTTGTAGGAGGGGAAGAAGAAGACAGGGTCGGCGGTAAAGGGTCAGTAAATGTTTTATTTTTAATTTTCTCACACAACATGTTCTCTCCTCTCTCCCTCCCGGCTGCTCCTCCTCTCCTTAAGAAGGGTGTCTCTCCAGCCCAATCACTAGAATAAACAGGTGTTATTTATTATTTCTGATTGGCCTGCTGATTAGCCGCCGGGCTCCTAGCATGCTCTCCACCCTCATTGGGTGTTCGATCATGCTTACCTCTCCACATACCCCCACCGCCCGCCTCAGGCCGGGGAGCCGTCCGGCCTGCAGCCCTCCCCCTTACCCCCGCCCTGGAGAGGAAGTCAGCTACCGCCATCTATGCACCCGGCCTGTGGACCATCTTGAATTTAAAAGGCTGTAACGCTAGATACCAGCGGGTGATCCGCGCGTTGGTATCCTTCATGAGGTGGAGCCACTGGAGAGGAGCATGATCTGAACAGAGGACGAATTCCCTGCCCAGGAGGTAATAGCGAAGAGTGAGAACGGCCCACCTTATCGCCAAACACTCCTTTTCTATGGTGCTGTACTTAGCCTCACTCTTACTGAGTTTGCGGCTAATGTACAGCACCAGCCGTTCCACTCCTGCCACCTCCTGGGAGAGAACCGCCCCCAGACCCCGATCGGACGCATCCGTCTGTAAAATAAAGGGGAGAGCAAAGTCAGGAGCGTGCAATAGCGCCCCCCCGCAAAGTATAGATTTTACCTTTGAGAAGGCCTGTTGGCACTGCTCCGACCATTGGACGGTATCTGGTCCCTCCTTTTTAGTGAGATCAGTCAATGAGCTGACGAGGGCCATATAATTAGGAACAAAACGCCTATAATATCCTGCCAGTCCCAAAAACTGTCTCACCTCCTTTTTGGTCTTAGGTCTCGGACAGGTTGCAATAGCTGCAGTCTTATCAATTTGGGGCTGCACCTGCTCGTGACCTAAGTGGAAGCCCAGATACCTTACCTCCACTCGCCCAATTGCGCACTTCTTCGGGTTGGCCGTGAGCCCGGCCCGCTTCAGCGCTGACAATACCGCCCTCAGATGTTGCATATGCCGCTGCCAATCATTACTGAAAATAATGATGTCATCTAAATAAGCAGCGACATATGCGGAGTGAGGGCCAAGTATTTTGTCCATCAGCCGCTGAAACGTAGCCGGTGCCCCGAACAGCCCGAACGGAAGTGTCACAAGTTGGTGCAATCCAAACGGCGTTGTGAAGGCTGTTTTTTCACAGGATATCGGAGATAAGGGGATCTGCCAATAACCCTTTGTCAAATCCAACGTCGAGTAATATCGAGCAGCACCTAACCGGTCTAGCAACTCGTCAATACGCGGCATTGGATATGCGTCAAATTTCGACACATCGTTGACTTTTCTATAATCCACACAGAACCGGACCGAACCATCAGTCTTGGGTACCAAGACGATTGGGCTGGCCCAGTCACTGTGGGATTCTTCTACTACACCCATTTTCAACATATTACTCAATTCTTCCTGAATCACTTTTTTTCTTGTGTTCAGGTAGGCGATACGGCCGGGTCCTAACGACCACGCCTGGTTCGGTCTCGATATGGTGCTGGATCAAGTTAGTACGACCGGGCAGGGGTGAGAACACGTCAGAATACTCACGTTGAAGGTGCCGGATATCGATGAGCTGGCTCGCTGAGAGATGGTCACCGCCGGTGACCAGAGTGCCTGGCCGCTGTCGGCCCGTGCTCTCTGGTCCCAGGTCATCCTCGTTGTTAATAAGCGTAGCCAGCATCACCTCCTCCGGCTCCCACCACTGCTTTAGCAGATTAATGTGGTATATCTGACGTGAATCAGCCCTGTCCGAACGCATTACCTCATAATCGAGATCGCTGACTCGTCGTGTGACCACAAACGGCCCTTGCCACTTGGCGAGTAATTTAGAGCTAGAAGTGGGTAGCAGTACAAGGACTTTATCTCCCTGTGAAAATTTGCGGAGTTTAGTGCCCCTGTCATAACGCCGGCGTTGGTCATCCTGGGCCTTAAGCAAATGCTCCGTAGAGAGCCGCCCCAGTGTGTGGAGTTTTGCTCTAAGGTCCAGAATATATTGAATTTCGTTTTTACTGTTTGAAGGCTCATCGTCCCAAGCCTCTCTAACGACATCTAAAACCCCACAGGGCTGTCTGCCGTAGAGAAGCTCGAAGGGGGAAAACCCCGTGGAGGCTTGGGGAACCTCCCGCACAGCGAATAACAAGGGCTCTAACCACTTATCCCAATTTTTCGCGTCCTCGTGAACGAATTTACGGATTATGGATTTAAGTGTGCGATTAAACCTTTCCACCAGTCCGTCTGTTTGTGGGTGATAGACGCTAGTGCGAATTGATTTAACGCCCAATAATCCGTAAAGCTCGCGCATGGTACGTGACATGAACGCGGTGCCTTGATCAGTGAGAATCTCCTTGGGGATTCCCACTCGGGAGATTATGCAAAACAGAGCCTCCGCAACGCTCTTTGCCGTGATGTTACGGAGCGCTACTGCTTCCGGGTATCGGGTTGCATAATCCACCAGGACTAATGCAAACCGGTGCCCGCGTGCGAATCGCTCTAATGGCCCGATGAGATCCATCCCAATTCTCTCGAAGGGGATCTCCATAACTGGCAACGGGCGCAATGGTGCTTTTGGGGTGGCCGGTGGATTTACCAGCTGACAATCACGACACGCAGCGCACCATCTGCTAACGTCACCGTGAATGCCCGGCCAAAAGAATCGGGCCATGAGACGATTTAGTGTGGCCGCCTGACCTAAATTTCCGGCCATAGGATTAGAATGAGCCGCCTGGAAAAGCATTTCCCGACGGCTCTTTGGTACTAATAATTGGGTTAAATCTTCCTTTGTCTGAGCGTCTTGGGTCACTCGATACACCCTATCATTAATAATCGCAAAATACGGATAGGAGAGGGGTCGATCAGGCTGGAGGTTTTGCCCATCTATGACTTGCACTCTTTCGAGTGCATGTCTCAGCGTGTCATCACGCGACTGCTCCAGGGGAAAGTCTTTACACCGGGAAATTCCCAGCCCTTCCCCTGAGTCAGCGCGTGACGTCACGGCTTGGGATTCCCCCAGCTGAGCGACCAGCCCCTCTCCGGCGATTTCTTTTTCCAAGAAACACCCGCACATAAGACCCCTAATAATCTATTAAATCCAGGCCAATTGGTTCCCAGAATTAGCGGATGTTTGAGGTGTGGGTTAACCGCCACCTCTACATTATGCTTTTTCCCCCTGAATTGAATATCCATAGCCGTTAGCGGGTAGTGAATTACATCCCCGTGCACACACCTTACCCTTACCGTGCGGCTTATATCCAATGCCGGGTCTTGAAGCAGGCTTTGGTGGATGGAGGTCTGGTTACACCCAGAATCCACCAAAGCTTGATATGTACCCCCTTTTATACTTACAGGTATCCGGTATAGCCTGTCGCGACCGGGGGCGACGATTGGTGTGGCGGGGACGCGAATCAACGCACTCACCTCCTTGGAGCGAACTTTTGGTGCGCTATCCTCGCCCCCGCAGCGCCAATGCATCGGCCCAGACCTTCTCACTACACCCCCGGGGCCAGCAAGACCAACCGATTGAACCGGAGAGAGACCTGGTGCTGTCTGGGAAGCAGCCAGGGGTGGAAACTCCGCCCCTCCGTCCTGATAGGCTCCCCCTTTCAGCGGGGACGGCTGCGGATCCGCCTCAGTGCCCCGCCGTCTGGGGGCTGGCGTGGGCGGCCCCCGCATTCTGGGCCTGGGAACAGGATGAGAGAGAGAGAGAGAAAGAGGGGGAGAGAAGAGAGAGGTTATTTCGCCGACCCTGGACTTCGCCACCAGGTGATCCTCCGCCAACTGGATGGCCGTCTCCAGATCATTTGGCCGGTGGCACTGGACCCACTCTGATGTTTGGGAGGGGAGGTGGGTGATGAATTGTTCCAGTACCACGGCATCCACCAGCTGGTCAGTGGTCTGGCAATCCTGTACCAGCCATCTGCGGCAGGCGTCACGGAGCTGCTGGGCGAACACGAAGGGCCGGCCGCTTCCAGTCAGCTCTAGGGAGTGGAAACGCTGACGCTGCTTCTCCGGGTTGCGACCGGCCCGCTGCAGAATGGCTCGCTTCAGGTGAGCGTACTCCAGGAGATTCTGGGCTGGTAGCTGGTGTGCAGCGATTTGAGCTTCGCCTGATAGCAGTGGGATGATTCGTACCGGCCACTCGGCCCGCGGCCAGCCACACGCCTTCGCCATTCTCGCAAACAGATCAATAAACACTTCCGGGTCGTCCTCTGGCTCCATTTTCTGTAGCGCGATGGGAGGGTGGGCGGCAGATGTCGAAGCGGGCCGGATCTCCTGGACCAGCAGACTCTGGATTAGCTCGCGGTCCTCCCGCTGGGCCTCCACGAGGACTTGGAACCGTTGTTTCAGATCTTTCTTCAGTTCTACCAGCGCATGATGTTGTTCTTTGTGGAGAACCGCAAGCGCCTGGATGACTTCCGCACACGGAGTAGTTGACGGAGTGGACATTCTGGCAGTGAAGTTTCTTCTTCTTCCCGGGTTTCGGCACCACTGTAGAAATGTTCGTTTGTAGGAGGGGAAGAAGAAGACAGGGTCGGCGGTAAAGGGTCAGTAAATGTTTTATTTTTAATTTTCTCACACAACATGTTCTCTCCTCTCTCCCTCCCGGCTGCTCCTCCTCTCCTTAAGAAGGGTGTCTCTCCAGCCCAATCACTAGAATAAACAGGTGTTATTTATTATTTCTGATTGGCCTGCTGATTAGCCGCCGGGCTCCTAGCATGCTCTCCACCCTCATTGGGTGTTCGATCATGCTTACCTCTCCACAATAATGCATTGCAATGACTGAACGTTTTGTGAACAAAAATTTTGATGCATCATATTTGATAATTACATATTTATATATTTGTGCCTAAAACATGATTTATGTATAATGATGTAAAGATGATTCAATCCATTAACCGTTCATCTTGAAATGTTAACAATGTAAAAAAACTTGTGGAGTGTCTGAGCAGAGCTCATTAACATTACGACTTATGGTCATTCCAAATACGGTCAAGATCAAACTTTTCATTCCAGGGGTATTTTCTGTGATTATAAATGAACATATACAGTAAAACCATTTCTGGAGAATTTTTGATCTTACCTAAGTCACATACCTGAGATATCAGAGAACTTATTGAATCACTGCTCTCAATGGAACCATTAACGTCATTATTCTATAGTATGATAGCTTTTTAAATAATATGGCTTTTCCAGTTATTCTTTACTTTTCCCAATGTTTATTGTGCCAAAATGCCACTTAGTTGGTCTTCATGTCACATTGTATTGTACATGCAATTTTGTCTCACAGCAAGAAGGTCGCTGTTTCGAGCCTTGGCTGGGTCAGTTGGCATTTCTGTGTGGAGTTTGCATGTTCTCCCCGTGTTCACGTGGGTTTTTTCCGGGTCCTCCGGTTTCCTCCACAAGTCCAAAGACATGTGGTATAGGTGAATTGGGTAAGCTAAAATTGTCCGTAATGTATGTGTGTCAATGAGTGTGTATGGATGTTTCTCAGTGATGGGATTCAGCTGGAAGGGCATATGCTGGATTAGTTGGCAGTTCATTCCGCTGTGGCGACTCCTGATTAATAAAGGGACTAAGCTGAAAAGAAAATGAAGGAATGAAATCCAAATACAGTGCACTCCCTTAAGTAGTTTTAATTTTTAAAAAGCTATAGAGATATTTCTATTGCTGTCCATCCCATTACTAGGAGTGGTTGTATTTACTCTAAATGTATTGGTTCAAGATTAATGTTTGTCTCAGAAACGCAAACTGGTCAAAACATTCAGTTTGATATAGATGCTGATATTTATAAAGAAAGTTCTGAAAGTTGTAATGTCAAATAATGGGATCCTTATAACAGAAATGTAGAGTGCTCACCAAAAATATATATCAGTTGTTATTTTATATCCTCAGATTATGTCTGGTGATTTTTTGTGATTGTTTCATATTATGGTCAACCCTTAATGGATTTAATTTGGGGGACAAAATCTCAAAATATAATGCAATGCAATGACTGATCGATTTGTGAACAAACAATTTGATGGATTTGGTGACATATTTATATATTTGTGCCTAAAAAATGATTTATGGATAAAATGCTTCAATCCACTAACCGTTCATCTTGAAATGCTAACAACATAACATTAGTTTTTAGGCAAGATTATGTACAACAGTGAAGTTTTGATCATGTCAATAATTTGTTAAAAGGTTATAAAGATATTGTCCCCTTTAATTGCTACTTTTGGCTAGTATTCTGTCACTGTTGGTTAGTAGCTACCTTCCAAAAGAGTATCTAGATCTGTGAACATTCCCTAATGGTGGCTGCGTGTGTGCATATTTGAAACTGCTTCAGTTCGTCAACTGCTCCTAGCCAGAAGCTCTCTCTGCACATTGCTAGAAGCGCTACTGTGGAGCAGGTGTCTGAGGCTTTAAATTAGCATTTCCTTTTCATGCTAATGGCTGAACCCTGTTCCCCCTGTGAGGAGAGTTGAGCGTGCTCTCTCCTCCAGAACACAGTGCATGCTAATAAGAACACACTCTACAATCCCCGCTCTGTGTGTCTTGGCTAATCTTGTTTTATCACCTTTGTTAACATCTCCATGAACAACAGATTTAATCCAGGCAGAGATTACCGTAATGTGACTTCTGCTTTCCCAGATGGAGTCTGCACCCTTCAGTCTATAAACATTTGTATTCCCTGCGGTAGCTCAGACAAAGGAGGATGAAGTGAAATGCTAGCAATGTAACGGCAGGTTATGAACTGTGTCTGAATGCTTGAAGTGCAGAGGTTAAAAACACGCTGCATCAACGGCAGAGAAAGGGAATGCGAGAGGTGACCCCTTGTGAGCCCTTGATGCCATTTCAGGCAGAGCTGCCGAGTGGAGAGTCAACAGTTGCAGAAGCCAAAGAGATACAAGGAAAACTAGTTCTCCTTTATCCGCGATGATTAATTCTGTTCCTCTCAGGAGATTGTCTTCAATCATGAAGCATAAGGTGCCAGTGCTTTGGCCCTGCATTCAGGGAGCAGTGAATCACCGTGTGCAAATTGCCAGACAGATGTAATAAGACTCAGCTTTGGGTTAATTATCCAATGGGAAGTCAAAGCTCACAATCTGGGCTACTTATCAAGAGGGCAGGGTCACCCTTGGACGAGAGCAGGTAACAGAGGGCACACAAAAGTTCCAGAGCGAAGAAAGAACTAGGCTGTAAACTCTAGGCTCAATCTGTCTTCAGAAACACGCTGTTTCAAAGAAGAAAATATTGGTGTTGTTAATATTTTGATAGTCGCATTTAGCAGAATCATAATATAGATTACAATTTGCAATGACAAACAATTAGGTGTTTAAAATATAAACACTTTGCAAGTACACTTTATGTAAGAAGATTAGGTTTCATACATGATAAAAACTCAAAGAATTTTGTTTTTGGAAACTGGGTCACGCCGATCACTGGACGCAGAAGTATAAAGCCTGGTTTATACTCAATGCGTCTGCTACTTTGCTTGGGTGCGCGTGGCGAATGTGACGTAATGACATAATTTTTTTGAGACTCGGACGAACAGTGCGCATGGCGCCTTGTTTGATTTGAGTTGAATATGAACCGCTTTGAAGAGATTTTGTCTGAAACGGGTACGACTGTGCAGACATCTTTATGAGCCGTGATAATAGAGATAACCTGATGACCAAGAATTCTAGGCTAGAAATTGCAACAGCCGTGGGAAAGGAGGAAAGTTTTTGTTAAAAGGTTTGAAAAAGTACGAGGGATAAGTTTGTTGAAGCCAAAAGAGGCCATGGCAAAAGTGAAGAACCAGTGACACAATTACAGAAGTGTTTTTGCTCCAGTCATAGGTTTTACACTGACATATATATTACAATTTTGAATTTAAAACAATAAAATTTTTACAAAACTAAAATTAAGGAACAAATTATTTCTTTGATAACTGGAAAAGAATATTTAAACCTATCAGTTTACAATATACTGACGCCCTGTTTTTCTAGGCTTTATTGGTGATAATGGTCAGGAATGTTGGACTGTTATTGCCTTTTTAGCATAAGAAGAGGACAGAAACTAGACATACAGTAATGTTTTAATTGTGGAGTGGATTAAATCTAAAAAACATCTGTAGTTTTATTTTTTTTTGCTTTTATTTTTGCTATAATAAAACATATATTTGTAGAGCAACCCATGTTCGGTTGTCATTGACATTTTAATAAACTTTAATAGGTAAAACTGTCCGTGATATGAACAAAAGCAAGTGATGCATCAAAGTTTGATAAAAAAAACTCTTGAATGGTTATAAAAATATGCGTCGCCAGGCGAAAGTATAAATCCAGCTTAAATCAGCCTTTGTTAGAGCAACTGACTACCAAAGAATCGTTGGTTCGATCCCAGCTCAGAGTGGGATGGGTGCAGTAGAATCAGTGGGTTACACTTGGGGGCTCATCCAGGATGAAAGTGAGGTTTAGGGGTGTAAGTGTAATGGAGGCCAGCTAGTGAAGCGCTTTGTAGGTTAACCTCACCCCTTTGACCTCTAAAAGGTGCTCTTGCGATAGATGTTAGAGGCCATGGTCTTTAGCCTTCTTTTTAGAACAACTGAGTCCCATGTAAAGAATCGCCGGTTATTTCCCAGCTCAAAGCGGGTTGGGTGCAGTAGGACCGGTGGGTTACATATGGATTATACAATCTTCATAAATCATTAAAATACAAAAAAAACTAATTATTAAATACTACTTATAATAATTAAATTACTACTACTACTAATTATTATTAAATTTGTCGTTTTCTCTCTTCTGGCTGCCGCTATCGGTCTCACACATTTTTTCCTTTTTCTGAAAGTCTTAATAACACCATCTTGGAATTTTTCATTTTATTTTAGCAAACAAGATTGTAACAAAAGTTTTTGTTGTACTCTCCCATTCACTGTGCTCTAAGCTTACCCAACTATGATGACTTCTGCTATTGAGAAACCTGGAAATGTGAAAAGGGTCCTTTCTCCATTATGCTTGCCTTGTTTACTATTGGTTTCTAGGTAACCAATACCACAGTCAGCTGCTCAAACAACTTGATGGGGATGCATCTTTTTTCGAAACATTGAAAAGATTTGCTTCACATTAGGATGAAAAGTGTGAGGTATAAACAAAATAAGGGATGCAAAGTGTGGCAAGAAAATATTCCCCTCACTGTAAAACTTCAAGCAGTAGCCTGCATTTTTGATTCAAAGCAGGCAAGAAGGATCCATGTTTTCTTATCATTTAAGCCACATTCAGACCCTACCAAATGAATGCTAGAGCAGATATCAAGGCAACCTTTTGCTGTTGTCAGGATATGTTAAGTCTGGACTGCAGGAGTGTCACCAGTGTGTCAAGGTTTGATGTGCTCAGACATGCTCTTCTGGAGACCTCACTTGTAACAATGTTTATCTGAGTTACTGTTGCTTTTGTATCAGCTAAACATCTCCTTTGGCCTCATCGGCAAAACATTTTTACCCCCAGAACTGCCACTCACTGGAAATTTTCTGTGTAAACCCTAACGGAAATCCCAGTGTATCAGTGCATTCTGAATTACTCCCATCTGGCACCAAAAACAATGCTTAAATAATGTAAATGTAACCCTTTTCTTAACCCTAAGAATTATTTTTAAATATACTAATCAAAAATACAACTCAGGCTCATTCTGAAAAGGTAGTCCTGTGGACGTTTCTGGAGACTGCGAATACGTCCCGGGAGGTACGTTTGCGAATCCGCGAGAGGCAGCTGCATGCGCTTTTTCATATCTCGCGAGTGCTTTTTGCTCCTGCGCTGTTCACGCGTAAACCAACCAGAGGCCGCTGTTGATCGTCCGTCTGTCTGTCTGACAGAATGATTGACTGGGCGACTGGCCAATCGACTAACCCTGTCTTCTCCTTCCCTAAACCCAACCAACAGTTTACAAAAGCCGTCAAGAAAAAGAAAAGCCCTCGTCTAACCTTTACCATGTTTTCAGATTCCACCACATTCTCACCCTGTTATTCAGTCGTTCATTTTATTTTTGGATTCAGTTTTTGTCTTACCTGATTTCTGGAACTGCTCTTCCTCGGACTCGAACCCGGTCATCATTGTCAACTCCTCTCTGCGTCTTTAAGTCCGCCGACGTACATAACGAGCTAACAGGACAAACTGGTTGCTGTGGGAAAGTCCTCCACATGGAGGTAAGCAGTCAGCCGGTTAGCGGCAAAAGGAACAGCGTCATACTGCCCCGTATCGTTTGTTTAAAAAATAAAACGCAGCCATACGTACCTCCGGCTACATAATTCGCTGTCTCCAGAAACGTCCACAGGACTACGCTTTCAGAATGAGCCTGTGTTGCAAAAATATCTGGGTTCCAGGCAGTTGAATGGTGAATTAGCTAGTATTTTGACTCCTTGATATTCTTAAAACTATTTTTTGCTGAATTAAACTACACCGTTTGCATATATTTAAAGGTTTTGTCAAATTAATTCAACATAATAAAAAAACAAGATATCAAATTTAGATTTGAAGAAAAACAACAATTTATTACAATTTTGTTTAAAGTGAAAAAAAGAAAAGAATCAGCCCTTTGCCTACACCACAAGAAAAACAGCAACAATAGAATAAAGAAAAATAAACAATTTAAATGGAAATCCCACTAAATAAAGATTTACTCTTTCAGTCAGAAAATAAGCACCTTAATTCTGCAAAATAAAATATGTAAACTAGCCTTACAAGTCTAAGCGTTGTTCTTTACTGACTTCTTTTGTTCTATATTTCTTATATTCTTATTATGTTTCCTTGCATTGAAAAATCACATCAAAGCTAAAGTTAAACACTTCTGTAATAACACGCCTGAACTTAAACACCACTAACTCTCAATTTTCACAATTGTAAACAAAAGGATACATGCAATGAAACTCCAAATCTTTACAATTTAAATGGTCTCAGTCTAGTTCACAAACTTTTTATAAATCAGTCACGGTCAAAACAGTCACAAAGTCAATCAGTCCAAAAAAACATTAGTATGCATACTTTAACGTTGGGGCCCAGTTCGTTGGTGCACATTTACGGTTGTAGTGTTTCAGAACGATCTCGTAAAATCCACAAAATGCAATAATGAAGTCACTTACCTCCATCCGATGAAAGCCGAACATATGATGAAATCCCTTCTGCACAAAGCATCCATTTACCACTGTCACACGCAATGATTCCACGTCCTGCAATGAAACAGATCTGTCCAGTTCAGAGCAATTTTACCACAAACTCCATCAGCGTAGTCACTGTTCAGTTTACTCAGGTAAATGTCCTGCTATGCTGTTAGCATGGTGTCGTCAGCTGCTAGCATGCATTCCTGTGATACACGACAACCGCAAATCAAAAACTCCACAGAGAGAAAAGCAAATAAAACGAGCGTGAGCCACAGTCACTTTTACTTTCACTTTGAGACCTTAATATTACCAAAACATCATCTCCCAAATATGACAAGACATGTCATGCTCTGGAGCTGCTTTTCTTCTCGCAACGAGGCTCTTCTTTTTTCTCTTGCTCTCACGCAGCTCGTGCTATTGTAACCGGTTCTGCGTTTTGTTTTATTTTGTTATGTGGGAATAACCAGACGGACATCAGCAGTTGTGACGGCTCTTTAATCACTCCTGATGAAATAAAAGTACAGTTTTACAGTGTGTCTTCGCCCTTATAGCCTTTCTCTGTTAAAGGGAAAGTGCAATGCCTTTAGCATTCACATGCTTCAGTTAATAAATCAAAACCTCAATTAATGTAAAAACACAAAAATAATTTAATACATGTGAAAAATAGAGGTACAAATATTATTTAAAGATAAAAACTAGTCTCAAAAGTGATTTTTAAGGAAAAGATGATTAAAGATTAATTAGAGCTTAGCAGACACCCACCTCTCCCATATGCAGTCAGTGCAGAAAAGGAAGAGGCGGGTGCAACACAGGAAATTAAATAACTTAAGCTTCCTTAGAAATTTAAAAGAGAAGACACACACAATGACAAAAACCTCAGGTATGCTTAATAAACACATGAGGTAAAACACATTTTTTGTGTAATTCTATAAATTAAGTGAACTATAATTTGTATACCTGTTACACTATGATGTCACCTTAAAGGAACAGTAACTGACCAGAAAAATAATACACTCTCTCTGAAAATGTTGTGTCATAGAAATACAAAAATCAAATATTGCTGGATTAGCTATTTACATATAGTTAGAAATAAAAAATAAAATAAAAAATCTGAGAATATTTTAGGAGTCCCTACATACTTCCCCACCAAATATCCAGTATGTCCCCATGCTGGTTACTAAATTGCTACAGATCAATTATATAGCAACCATCTGTTTATAGAGCACAAGTACAGGTTGGTTTTTACAGGTTTCACACGAAGCATTTGGATTACACCACCAAGCATGTGAATTTTTTTAACTCCCATAAACATTCAGCACTTTTGTAGTAAGTACTTTAATACCACAGCGTTTAGATGATACAGAATGAAGGTAGGGTACACCCAGCTTGTCATAAGTAAATCTGGTAGAAGGTTTTCTCTCCCTACTAGACGCACTTCAAAAGGTACAATCTCTGGCTGAGTTTCATTATCAGTAGTCTGAATGGTAGTCTGTGATGTACTCTCAGGAACTTCAGTCATCACATCATCCTCTACTTCAGTATTTCTGCATCTGCATCTTTTGGTTGAACTTCAGAAGTTTCACTCTGACATGGGATAACTGGTATTTCAGACACATGGTGAGCATCGCTAGATTCTAAGCATTTTACAGCTTGTTCAAAAATTTCACTCTGTATCTCCTAAGTCATTTAAGAAGGAATCTGTACTATACTCTCAACATAACACCCATATTCAGAGTCTGAATCTGAAGACTCACGTTCTCTTGAGAAAACATCAACTGCAATACTGCAAACTTTCTAATTGAGCAGTTTTACGCTTCTCTTTCACACTTCTATGCCTCAAAATCCTAGGTGAAGGAGTAGGACCTAAATCTACCTTGGGGCTTAACCTTACTTCTCGTACTAAAGGCAAGAGGTGTTTCTGGTCCATGACTTTAATTGGTCCATTACCATCAACAGGCTTCAAACAATAAACTGGAATACCAGACAATTGACTCTCCACTACATAAGGATTTGCACTTCATCTATCGGCAAGTTTTTGTTTTCCCTTGAGACCAAGGCTTCGGATCAGAACTCTGTCCCCAACACTTAAATTATGATATCGAACTTTCTGATCATACCTTGCTTTGTTACTTTGATTCATATTTTCAGAGGAAACGTGAGCCAACTGATAAGATGCCTGTAATTCCTGCTTCATTTTGGACACATACTTTGAATAGGAAACATGATAAACTATCAGCAGACACACCACAGCAAACATCAACAGGAAGTCTAGCCTTTCGGCCGAACATCAAAAAGTAAGAAGAGAACCTTGTAGCTTTATTGACTGTACAATTATAAGCATGTACTAAATGTGCTATGTGCTGGCTTCATTTACTTTTCTGACTAGGCTCCAGAGTACCCACCATATTCAACAGGGTCCTGTTAAATCTTTTTAGGCTGGGGATGACCTTGGGGGTGATACGACAATGTTCTGGATTTCTTAATCCCTAGCATAGTCAGCATGTCAGACACTAACTGGCTCTCAAAATCTCTGCCTTCGTCTGAGTGAATTCGAGTAGGAAGACCATGATGTATAAAATATTTCTCCCACAAAGTCTTTGCCACTTTTGAAGCTTTTTGATCTCTAGTGGGAAAAACTTGAGCATAGCGTGTGTAATGGTCAGTAACCACTAAGACATTGCACACATTTCGAGAGTCCGCTTCAATGAAAAGAAAATCAATACATACAAGGTCCATGGGTCCTGAACTCTGCATATGTGACAATGAAGCCGCTCTTTGAGGCAACGTCTTTCTTTTGATGCAGCACTCACAGGTCTTACAGCAGGATTCCACATCAGGCTTCATGTGTGGCCAATAAAATCGGTCTCGGACAAGACCATAGGACTTTTCAAACCCTAAATGTCCAATGTTGTCATGCAAAGACTTTAACACTGTGTTATAAAATTGTTTTGGTAGTACAAGCTGTTGTTTCACTTTGTAAATACTCTGTCGGACAATTCTGTACAGTAGCCCATTATCAACTAACAATTTCTCCCACCTGCGTTGCAGAATCTTCATACTAGGATGGCTACTCTGAATGCTAGCCGGTTTCTTATCACACACAGAATTCCACACTTCAGCAAGTAAAGAGTCATTTCTTTGAGCTGTTTGAAGTTCACTTGGACTAAACAAGGGTAGGTGATCAGCAGTTACTTCCGTAACATGAGAGTAAGCTTTGGGGACAGCAGACATGTGTGCTCCAGCTTGTTTCACCACACAACTGTAAAATCCATTCTCTGCTCTCTTCTCTAGAGACACGGCTTGACAAAAAGTCCTCACCCCCACAGCTGGAATTTCCTGCCACTCATCATTCTCACTACGGTAAGTATGCAGACGCCTCGATAACGCATCAGCTTCAACATTTCTGCAGCCAGGTCTGTATTTTAGGCTGAAATTGTAGGTGGTCAAGGCAGACAGCCAACGGTGACCTGTCGCATCAAGTTTTGCTGATTTTGTTATATAGGTTGGAGAGTTATTGTCGGTTCTAACCTCAAATGGAACACCATATAAAATAGTTGTGCAGTCGATCTACAACGGCCCACTTCAGCACCAAGAATTCTAGTTTATGGGCTGATAGTTTCTCTCCGAAGGGGAAAGGCTGTGGCTGTGACTGATAAAAGCTACTGGACGTAAACCTTTCTCATGCTCTTGATACAAAACTCCTCCCAGTCCATTCATGCTCGCGTCCACAAGGAAGACATATGGCTTCTGTACATCCGCAAAGGCTAACACTGGCACTTGGGTCAAACACTTTTTCAGTGTTTGAAAGGATGTATCACACTGAGCAGTCCATCGGGATCCAAACTGTTCAGAAGACTTATAACAGGGATTAGTGTTGCTAACAGTTGAATCTGTTTTTCTTTGTAGATTGATATCCCTTCAACAATTCATTGAGAGAGCAGCACAACTTCAAGAAATCCTTCACAAAGTGCCTGTAATATCCACAGAACCCCAGAAAAGACCTGAGCTCTGTCACTGTCAGGGGTTTAGGCCAGGATACAACAGCCTCTATCTTAGAAGGATCTGTCGAAATTCCATCCTGTGACACAATATGTCCTACATAGTTCAATGAAGTCCTACCAAACTGACACTTGTCAAGGGAGATCTTTAGTCCTTCATCTCTTAGCCTATCGAGGACTTTTAAAAGTCACTCTTCGTGCTCATCCATGGTTCGCCCAAAGACAATTAAATCATCAAGGTATACAAGCACTTCCAAAAAATTTAAATCCCCTACAGTACGTTCCATGACTTTTTTAAAATTGGCAGGTGCTTTACAAATACCTTGAGGCATACGTTCAAATTAATAGAACCCTAACGGGCATATAAACGCAGTCTTTTCTTTATCGGCATCACTCATAGGTATCTGGTAGTACCCACTCCTCAAGTCAAGAACACTGAACCATTTGCTTCTAGATAGACTATGGAGAGCATCTTCAATACGGGGCACAGTATATTGGTCTGGCGTAGTTCGTAGATTGAGTGTTCAATAGTTCAATAATAACCTTCCCCGACTTTACGCACAACAACAATAGGTGAAGTGTAGGGGCTGCGAGACTCAGATATGATACCACTACTCTGCAGTTCTTGTAGATGCAGTCACACATCTTCTAAGTCAGCAGGGGCAAGACGACGAGATCTCTCTCTGAAAGGGCGCAAATCATTCAACCTTATCTCATGAGTCATGCTTTTTGAACAGCCCATGTCCCACTCGTGTAGAGAAAACACATTCTTCATCTGCATCATTTTCTCCTGTAAGCTGTTTTGCTTCCTCAGGCATTGGAGAATCTCCAAAATCAAAAGACTCAGGCGACAAAGGATTTTGTACTGGTGGTTGTTTAGCAGTCAATTGTGGCACTAAGGACACAGGAAGAATGTGAGCAAGCGGAGTTCCTCTCTTCACCCATATTTCTGTATTACACATGTTCCTCACAGTCACTGTAACTTGCCGACTGGATACAACAGATGCTGCATGCAGTTCAGGTCTCACATCTAGTGCTCAGAACTTGTGTCACTTTCTGCTACTCTGTCAACTAATACTAATGACTCAGTCAATAGACCAGGAAATTTCAACAGACCAGGAAGCTGCCTAACTTGGTTTGCTTTTAGGACAACTGGGTTATGCCTTATGAACCAAACTGTTCCATGCTTGTTGGGGTCATCCTGAGAAAAATCTGTTTGTTGAATAGTCTCAAATGCTTCTCTGATTACAGGATGTATGGTCAGCACATTCAGTAACTCCTCGCCAGCTTGTTTACGACAAGACTCAATTAACTTCACTAGACTAATGTTTGTCCCGAGCAAAATGGCTATTCCTTCTCGTTTTAAAGGGGCTGGGCATACAATTTCAAGTGCGTCAATTATTCAAAGCACTCCAGCTACACTCTCTGTAAACTCAAGTCTAAGTTGCAAGTACCCATCATAATGGTATTTATGCAAACTCAAACCCCAAATCTCAAGATTTTCCACAGCCTGAAGATCCAAGTGCCTTAGACAAGTGTAAAAACTGCGGTATAATAGAGTCCCCTGTGAGCCACTGTCAAGAAGGGCATTTGCATAAACACCTTCTATCTGGACAGGCACTTCAGAAACAGGTCCTACTAACCCTTCAGGCAATTTTGGTTTACTGGCATCAAGTACAAAAGAATCACAATTGGAACGTGTCGTCCCAGGAGTCCCATACCGTTCCTTCACTGAACTCCAGCCCAGTTTCCCTGCAAATGATGCATTTTGATCAGCTTCCGATTTACTTTCCTGAGGTCCTCTTGTCCCTTGCATTCCCACTTCTTATGTCCGCCCTCACCACATTTGTAGCAGAAGATCCCCGGCACTGGTTGCTGGGTGGGTTTAGTTTGTTGTGAGTTGTCTTGTTTCACACTCTCAGAGCTTTTAATAGATGTTTTCTGAGGAGCACACGCAGAAGCACACATTGCAGTAGCCACATTCAAGAGGTGACTTATCTGTGAAGATAGATACTTCACCTCCTTCTTCAGGATTTGTAACTCAGAGGGCCCATATGACTGAGGAGAGATAACAGTGGCAAGCAAAGCTTTAACATTTTCCCTTGCAGCCACCCAGTGTTCCTCCTCACATATTTCCTTCATCAACTGTGAAAAAGATGGGGGACTCTGCAAAGTGTGAGTCATTCTAATTCGCAAAGCAACCATATCATAAGTAAGTGCTCCCTTAATTAGCTGCTCCATTTTAGTTTTGTTTATTCCAGCTACATCAATCCCATCCTTAAAAATGCTCTGTGAAGATGTTTGTCTAGACGATACAAGAAAGCTGAAAGTTTTTTTCCACTCTCCTGGTAAGTGTGACGAAATTTAGCCACCAAGTCAGGCCCACACTCAGTAGGTCCATATGCAGTTTCAACGGCAGCTAAGTACTCAGTTGCAGTGGCAGATGGATTGCTCACTTTTAAACACCTAATGATATCATCTTTGTTTCTTAGAAACTTCAGTGCATTGCCATTCGCTGATCATTTGTGCGGCTTGCTCCGACTATGTTTTTATATTCTTTCTCACCTAGAGGAACAGGTTTCAGGCCTGAGAACAACCTTAGTTTTCTGTAACTGGGTCCATCAGTAGATGCTTGATTACACCTGTCCACTAATTTAGCTATGGCATCAACTATTCATTTCATATGGACTATTCATATGGGCTCTCCCATCATAATGTCTTTCACTTCATCCATAGACTTGATGACTTTATGACAACTTGGACTGAAAGGTGTCATTTTTAGAAGCAGGGTTCTGAACTTCTAGTCTACCTACAAAGTGTACAGGCCAGGGTCCAGCTTCACTTTCAATGCCTATTTCGAGTGGCATGGTGCTTGGATCAAGATCAGTTCAAGTCTCCACTAACACAAACAAATGTTTTCCAGTCACATCACCACGGCGACCATGATATTAGTATGACCAAAAACTTTCACTGTGTTTAACACTTCCTCAATAGGGTCATAACTAGTGTTCAAAGGAACATCGCTTGACACAATGGCATGTGAAGTATTGATGTTCTCCTCTCTACTCCATTGAGCAATCTGTGAGAGATCCATACTTCAACTAATGAGTTACTATGCAAAATAAGCCAAAAAAAATATATCAATAATATGTAACACTTTTTGCTGCTAAAGAGTAAAAAAAAGCAGTGCTTCCAAAAATGTAACCCTTTTCTTAACCCTAAGAATAATTTTTAAATATACTAATCAAATACCTGGGTTCCAGGCAGTTGAATGATGAATTAGCTGGTATTTTTACTCCTTGATATTCTTAAAACTATTTTTAGCTGAATTAAACTATACCGTTTGTATATATTTAAAGGTTTTGTAAAATGAATTCAATATAATAAAAAAACAAGATATCAAATTTAAATTAGAAGAAAAAGAACAACAATTTATTACAGTTTTGTTTAAAGTGAAACAAGAAAATAATCAGCCTTTTGCCTACACCACAAGAAAAACAACAATAGAATAAAGAAAAATAAACAATTTAAAAATCCCACTAAATAAAGATTTACTCTTTCAGTCAGAAAATAAAGCACCTTAATTCTGCAAAATAAAATATGTAAACTAGCCTTACAAGTCTAAGCGTTGTTCTTTACTGACTTCTTTTGTTCTATAGTTCTCATGTGTCCTTGCATTTTTGTTTTACCTCAAATCAACAGATGAGATGAAAAATCACATCAAAGCTAAATTTAAACACTTCTGTAATAGCACACCATGCACACATTCATGCACTCCTGTGATAAACGACAACCGCAAATCAAAAACTCCACAGAGAGAAAAGCAAATAAAACGAGCGTGAGCCACAGTCACTTTTACTTTCACTTTGAGGCCTTAATATTACCAAAATATCATCTCCCAAATTTAAAAACACATGTCATGCTCTGCAGCTGCTTCTTTTCTGGCAACGAGGCTCCTCTTTTTTTCTCTCGCTCTCACGCAGCTGATGCTATGATGTCACCTTAAAGGAACAGTAACTGACCAGAAAAATAATACTCTCTCTGAAAATGTTGTGTCATAGAAATACAAAAATCAAATATTGCTGGATTCACTATTTACATACAGTTAGAAATAAACAAAAAACATAATATAATCTGAGAATATTTTAGGGGTCCCTACATAACCATGACAGATGCTCATTTTTTTTAGTTTTTTTAGGCGGCTGCAGCTTTGCATCTTTAACCAACTCAGGTTAATTGGAAATATGTGCCTCAGCCTAAATTTTAACGAAACATAAAAAATGTTGCTCTGGGTACTTTTTGTTCCAAATTATAGATGACAAATCCACTAGAGAGCATTGTGTACATTTTTGCAAATCTGAAATAAGTTACTTATGTTACCTTTTGTCAGAGATGGGAAGTAACGAAGTACAAATACTTTGTTACTGTACTTAAGTAGTTTTTTTTTGGGTATCAGTACTTTACTCAACTACTTATTTTTTATTGACAACTTTTTACTTTTAATTCTTAAATTTTTACACAAATATCTGTACTTTCTAGTTCTTATATTTTTTAAACCACGGTCGTTACTTTCGTTTTCATTTGTTTGGTGGCGCGATCTATATTATGTCTTGTCAATGCTCAATAATATGCCTCGCGGCTTCTTCAAGGCTATCGCGCACCGTACATGGACTAGTTCATGAAAATTTAACATAACTGATGCTGCCCTGTTTACATGGCAATAAGACACCTTTTGCTCGATCGGATCACAGATAAACGAGACACATTCCCGTCAAAAACATGCTGTTTAAATGATTAAGCCTTTTGTCTACTTCCGATCATACTGCACAGGCTTTCTCTGGTCTTTCAATCTAATACCGCAAAAATAGTGCTTTTTTTGTAAAGATTAGTACATTTAGTACTAAAACAATCAAATACTTTATGAAAAAAAATTATACATTGTGGTTTATTTCCTTTATTTGTGATGAGTTCATATTTCCTAATACAGAATTTATGCTGTTTTTCAGTTTTTATTGATTTTTTTATTGACTATATGATTTTACATATAGGCCTGTACTGTTGTCTTCAATTAATAATTCAACAAATATTTTACAACAACAAAGGTAACTATACTGGGCAATTTATGTGTGTTACCTGACTTACCTGTGTATGTTGCTTGTAGCATAGAATAAATGTATTACACTTTTTCTCAGTCACTTTGGCACATTTCTCAGATCAGAAGTTAAATTTGTTAAACAGTAGGACTAAGTGCATTTCTCAAAACATCACGTATACATAGCAAAACACCATGGATTACCTGCAAAAGCCTCCTGCTCAAAATCCTTCAGTTCATTGCTCAAAACTAAATTTCTGTGTCAATGAACAAGTCAGTGGCATTAGAATGACATGTCGTTGTGTCATTGTATATGAATAAGACTCAAATTACGTAGTCAATATCAGTGTACTCTGGAGGACTGTTCTGGTGTAAACTATGGCAATATTTTTGCTGTTTGTACTGTAATTAGTTGCCAGATCATGTCATTCTGATACAGAAAGGAAAAGACAGCACCACATAGCACTAAGAAAACACAAAAGTACAAATGTGAACATAGGACAACCTCCTTTTAGACCTTCATTAGAAAAAGTCAAGATTCATCTGAGAGAAATGTAAAAAATGCATTATGACTAAATATTAAGACAACTTGTTCAGGCATTTGAACTACTAAATGTTGTGGGGGTGAGTCTATTCAACAGAGATAAAAATAATACATGTTGATCAACATGACATAAGCAACTGATAACAGGAAACATCAGAGAATTGCACATAATCATTTACATGGATGAACAAAAGCATTTGCTACTTGTTCATAAAGAGAAACTGCTTTTCTGATGTGCACAAGTGACACAATGATGATCTGAAGATTGAACAGGGGTTTTGAGAATTTCAATTCTAATCTGAGAAATGGACCAAAGTGACTGAGAAAAACTGTAACAGAATTAATGTTCATTCATTAAATAAAATAACCACAATATCTGGAAAAAACACTGAAATAGCGGGTTAAAGAGCTACTCCTTGAAGAGAATTAGCAGCTTTAGCCTAATGCAAAAAAATAGTTTGCAGTCATATCTGATAAGAATTTATTTTAGCAAACGAAAAAAATAAATATATATTGTACAGAATTCAGTGTAATATGTAAGACATTATTTAAAAAGATAGACAGAGTTTATAAACATGAATGGCAGCTGTTGTTTTTGATCTAACAGCGGCAAAATGCTAAACACTGTGAGTTTGCGTCAGGATGATTACCTACCTATCTCACTCGCTATCCTTCAGCTTCGTCCCTGATTTATCAGGGGTCGCCACATCAAAAATGACATATAAACTACTGCAAATTTAGTTGAATTATTATTCACCTATACCGCATGTCTTTGGGACTGTAGTTGAAATGAGTACTTTACTTTTTTACTTTTGTACATTTTCAGGCGGTACTTCTTTACTTTTACTTAAGTACAAAAGTGTAGTCAGTACTTCTACTTTTACCAGAGTCCTTTTAAACATGACTATCTGTACTTCTACTTAAGTAAAGAATGTGTGTACTTTTGCCATATCTGCCTTTTGTTATGTTTCAGAAACACCTCCTACTTGTACACGTCCATGAGTTTGTGGGCCAGTGAACCACTGACCTAAACCCTTCCATATACTCAACCAACAGTGTTTTCAAAAGCAAATGAGAAAAGTGAGCTGTAACCATGTACTTTTACCTCTTTTTGTGGAACTATGCTTCACATAATCAAACCCAATTGCTCTGCCACACAATTACAACACCGTTACAAAGAGAGCTACAGAGCAACTATGACAGAGCTACCATGACAGAAAGTTGTTTATGGTGATAAAACTGTAAGGCAAATGTATTCAATTACAAATTAAAAATAATCTTCTTTTTTTTGTCGATAATAAGTCTCTTTAAATATCATTAGTGTGTAGAGGAACAACATTGTTTGTCGTCATACTGCCCCATGTAATTAAAATACAAATTTGCAGTTTTATAAAAATCTAGCCACATTTTTCCAATGAGCCTGTGATGTCTTTATTCATTTGACCAGAGGGGAAATGGTTCCATGACTGACCCTTCTTTCCCCTAAGATGTTTTCTTTTCCATTTCTATCAATTAGGGAAGTTTTGATTCTTGCCACTGTTGGTTTGTTTGATTGGCTTGCTCGGTTGGTGATGGTGGAGCTGCTTTTCAGTAAATCATTCTTTAACACTGACATACATATTGAATTCATCTGAATCAATTTTAACTAACCAGGAGTGCGTTTCCCAAACAATGACGTAACTCGCGGCTGAACTATCATAGTTCGATGCATCATTTGGCAAAAGAACGATGTAGTGGCGAGTGTTTCCCAAAACCTGTAGTTGCTCTGTCGCAGATCCATTGCTTGAACCACGTTAGTTATAGTGTAAAACGCCCATAATGATGCTCTAAACGGGGTGAAGTAACTACTTTAGAGAAAAACTCCATCATTTCTTTGTGCAAATTATATTGTTTTACAAAACATTGCATTTAAAATAAAATCCAATATTAGTTTTGGTAAAAACATGCACTCGCTTTTCACATTAATTGAAATATATATAAATGGCACATATAAGGCCTATGTTTGCTTTACTAATATTATTGAGAAGTTGAACATTACATATTCTATTCTAAAACATAAAATTACTTACAAAAGCTAACATTATTCTAATATCATATATAAATCATATAAATAAATAATGAGGCTATTTATTATAAATATATTTACTTTAATAATAATAATAATAATGATGATTTATTATTATTATTATTATTATTTAGGATATTGTTTATTTATAAAAAAAAATACAATTTGACACATGCAAAGCACAGCAGAAAGTTCTAACCAACAGACCCATACAGCAGAGAAACTTAATAAATAACCCACTATAAAATAAAAGAATTACCGTATGCTATGTTTTTTTGTTTTCACAAGATTTAAAGATGTAACATAAATTCTGCTTTTAAATAATAGCTCACCTATAGCTTTCGCCATGAGGCTGTGTTCAAAATTATATCAATGTTTTCAAAGTGCACTGCGAAGAGAGCACAGATGTAAACATGAAGATCGTTAAAACTGAACTGTAAAAATACTTTGAAAGCAAATTACACCTAAGAGAGAGTTTTTTTACTTTTAATAATTCCAACTTTGAATGTTAGAATGTTCTAAATGAATAGGGCATAGGGGGGATAAAGGGGAATAGAACACAGCCAGGAACTATGCTTCTAACTACAGCTCCTGAGGTGTCGTTTCAAGTGGTCAAGTTTGCGACGCATTTTGCGAATGTTCGTTGGAACGATGGATTTGGGAAACAGCAAATCAACAAACTTGCGACCTTAGTTGGCTAACGATGGTTTTGGGAAACGCACCCCAGAAGTACACCATAGTTCTTCCACTACTCTGCTACCTACATTGTCTACATCGCATAAAGTTCTATACAGACTTGAATCAAACAACCCAGCCTCATTCTGATTACGTACACCAATATACATTTCTGGAGAGAGCAAAATACATCCTAGGAAGTACGTTTTTATTGCAGCTTTTGTTTTCGTGAATCTGCCAGAAGCTGCTGTGTACACTTTTTTTAGATCTCAAATTTCTCTCGTGAGCACTATTCGCGCCTGTTGTTCCAGCGTAAATCCACCAGAGGCTACTGTCGCCTGACTGATTGACCAATCGAGCAATCCCTCCACCCTCCTCCTTCCCTAAACCCAACTATAAATGTTTTCAAAAGCACCGATTGACCCACCCACCCCCTTCCCTAAACACAACCGACAGTGTTTTCAAAAGCAATCTAGAAAAAGAAAAGCCCTTACGGCAGCCTGATTTTTACCATTTTCAGATTTTACAACATTCCCACTCTGTTATTTAATTTTTTATTTTAATTTTTTGGCTTTTGTTTTTTTTTTTCTAACCTGATTTCTGGAGCTGTTCTTCACCAGACAAAAACCTTGTTGTCGCGGTCATCTCTGCTCTGCATCTCAAGTCTGGTGACGTACCTGTCAAGCTACCGAACAAACTGGTAACAGCGGAAAAGCCTTTCATATGGAGGTAAGCGGTCAGCTGGTAAGCGAGAAGCGTAACGGCATCGTACCGCCCCATAGTGTTCATTTTAAAGATGAAATGCAGCCATACGTAGCTCTGGCTACATAATCTGTGATCTGCGGAAATGTATATAAGGCTACATTTTCAGAATGAGCCTATTTGGAATCAAATGTTCAACGTGAATTAAATCTCCTTTCTTCCCCCTTTTAAACTTCATCATCATCTAAATGTATCCAAGTGACTGGCTGTCTGGAGTAAACATACTTACCTATACAAATTCATGAGCCAAGCTGAGGATAAACACAACATTTTGTGATAAAATCAAACATTTGATCATAGCTATGAGTGCAGTCAATTATCAGCAAAACGATACCAGGCAGGCTGTTTTAGTCCTGAATAATAGCTGGATTTTTGAGTTCACACTAATTGAGATATGACCAGTACATTAATGCCACTGCACAATCACAGCATATGTAAAATTTCACCCTAAATGGCTGGTAACTGGTGGATAAACCCAGACTATAGGTAATGGCCAGTAATCATCCTAACTCAGAGTGCACCTTTATTTATTTATTTCCATGGCCTGATGTTTGGGGTTAAAGTATCAGACTGTTGTTGTTCCATTTAGCAGATCACAGAAATTGATTTGCTGCCCAAGGAACGGCCTTTTCCCCACTCCACTCATGCTGCCGGGTGGCATTCAGCTCACATAATCAAGGATGAACGTTGTCTGTCTACCCAATCTAGCCCTCGGTCCCAATGGGAGAGGAGACTAGTAGCGAGAAAATCTGCATGAATACTAATTCAGCCTCTCGGCTTTAACAGCTTTTGCAAAGCCATCTCAAAGGAATTCACAGAACATCACGTCTTACCATATTAATTACTCCATGGGCATGAAGCGGAAAAAAGAGGCAGAGATAGATCACAGGAAACCTATAAGGAGGGACTTGCTGCTCCAACTTAAATGTGGTTAATTATAATTTGATTTTGTGCATTAGATGGAAGGGCCCAATGGTCTAGAGTGACGCTGAGAGCTCAACCCACAATGATGTGTTCTCATCAGTATATGGCTTACTTACCTTAGAAGTCTAAAATTGAGGCCTGTTGACACAGTCAATGATAACTGTACAAATAACAATTATTAGGGGAAACCCGGGATAGTTGTAACACGGGTCAGTTGTAACACTTCCAATTTCCACAATCAGGGACTGTTTACAAGTCAGTTGATTCACTTTACACATGCTCATAATAGTCCTCATTCCACATATGAACATTTTGAGCCCTGTGGCAAGCACAGCAGATTTTACATAGTACTAGAATGCAATAGTTTGTACTTAAATTATGCTTGGGGATAATAATGCCTGATTTTAAAACCCATCAACGTTAAATTATGTCAATTGTGTGTCTGTGTAGACGGTGATTATAAAGCTGTTAGCTATAAGGTGAGCAAATTCATGGCTACAGTCCTCTGGGTCTGAGTTGTAACAACAAAACTCTTGGTTATTTGTAACACCAGTGAAATGTTACCATCAACCCCAAGCAAATGTAACCTTATGTTTTCTTTTCAGTATTTCTATCTTCTTCCTTCTTCTTGGTAGAGTAAGGCCCCAAAGCCAAATAAATGTGTTTAGTATTTGACGTGCCCTCCTTTAATTGTTAAAGCTGATGCACATCTGAACATTGTAACACAGAGACACACACCAATTATACTGAAAACTCTGAATTAAATAACGTTTTTTCATGTTTTTTTTTTTTGCCTTTTTTATCACCCTGTGGTAATTATAATGTTACATCTTACCCCAGGGTGTGTTACAACTAACTCAGTCTATGGGGTGTATTGTGATATTTCATTCCTCCTGTTTGAAAGTAAACTGTGTATTTTTACACTACCTGACAAATGACTTGTTGCCTATCCAAGTTTTAGGAACAACAAATAATGACTTGAATTCTAGTTGATCATTTGGTATCAGAGATGGCTTATATGAAAGACAAAGGCCTCTAGATTACGCTTATTTTACCAAAATAAAATATGATCATGCCTTGATTTTGAATTATTTAATTAGGACAGTAAGGTCTGACGTAGCTTAGACAAAACTCTTGTCACTTAACAGAAATAACGTACATTATAGGATATAAAGTCATGCTGCAGTGGAAAAAGAATTAATATTCTGTATGACCCCCATGAGCTTGGAGGACTGCATCCATACATCTCTGCAATGACTCAAATAACTTATTAATAAAGTCATCTGGAATGGCAAAGAAAGCGTTCTTGCAGGACTCTCAGAGTTCATCACGATTCTTCAGATTAATCTTTAATGCCTCCTCCATCCTACCCCTGACATGTACAATAGTGTTCATATCTGGTGACTGAGCTGGCCAATCCTGGAGCACCTTGACCTTCTTTGCTTTCAGGAACTTTGATGTTGAGGCTGAAGTATGAGAAGGAGCACTATCCTGCTGAAGAATTTGCCCACTCCTGTGGTTTGTAATGTAATGGGCAGCACAAGTCTTGATACCTCAGGCTGTTGATGTTGCCATCCACTCTGCAGATTTCTCACACGCCCCATACTGAATGTAACCCCAAACCATAATTTTTCCTTTACCAAGTCAAGTTATTATTTTTGCTCTTACAATTAGGATCAATGACAAGACTTAGTGTTTGCATTGCAAATGTTTACGGTTATTAAAACAGATAAACTGATTGCCTATCATTTTGCTTTATCCTTTATCTGCTCAAAAATATTCTGAAAGTGATTTGAGCAAAAGTGTCCTTCTCTGCATTTATTGTTGTGGTGTGTGGTCTATTATTTTAGATATACCATAATAGTTATATTTTCCAGTGATGGGTTGCAGCTAGAAGGGCATCCGCTGCGTAAAACAAATGCTGGATGAGTTGGCGGTTCATTCTGCTGTGGTGACCCCTGATTAATAAAGGGACTAAGCGGAAAAGAAAATGAATGAATGAATAATACAGTTATAGATGTTGTTTTCAGTGTGAACAACCACTTATTTTAGTTTTAAAAGGGGAAAAGCAATATGTGACTATATACATCTGTACAAGAACATTACCTTTATAATTATTATCATTTAAAGAACAAACTCATTTATTTTCCTTCGGCTTAGTCTCTTATTTATCAGGGATCGCCACAGAGGAATGAACTGCCAACTATTCCAGCATATGTTTTACACAGCGGATGCCCTTCCAGCTGCAACCCAGCATTGGGAAACACCTATAGACTCTCATTAGCTTACCTAATTCACCTATAGCGCATGTCTTTTGACTTCTTGCTGTTAGATGACAGCGCTACCCACTGTGCCACCACGCTGCCAAATAAATATTTAAGTTGAGCCAAATTAATTTAATTAATATTAAAGTTAATCCAAAGAAAAACTATACTTTGTTGTAAGAGTAAACAGATGAATGCAAAATAAAAATCTACATTGAACCAAAACAAATAAATAAATAATAATATAAATAAATAAATACAATTATTGTATCTGTAACATACTTTTTTTTATTTTGACCACGATAAGCATTAAGAATAAATAAATATATATCTAAAAGTTTGAGAAAGTCTTATTTGTTTTATTTCAGCTAGAATAAAAGCAGTTTTAAATTTTTTAAAAACCATTTTAAGGTCAAAATTATTAGCCCCTTTAAGCTATATATTTTTTGATTGTCTACAGAAGAAACCATCATTATACAATAACTTGCCTAATTACCCTAACCT
>CAIGQZ010032543.1:863413-880916 GCA_903798205.1 Danio tinwini
AGTAACACTTTATTTTGATACTCCATTTGAGTATTAGTAGACTGTCTACTTAATATCTGTTGCTGCTAAACATTCTAGACATTTAACTGACTATACGAAACTTTGCAAGTACTTGCTAACCCTAACCTAACAGTCTACTTATAATCTAATGAGAATTAGTTGCAATGTAACTTAAATTCAATAACTGCACCATCAAAATAAAATGTGACCCATTACTTATCAATGTGTGGCTCTTTTTGGATTCTCGGTAGCTATAGACATTAAAACTGTAAAACGGGAACTGCGTTGAGACCATTGTTTTTGTTTACACCCCTAAACATGGTCTATACTTTAGAGATAAGCCTGTACGTATAAGGCAGCTAAACAGGTTGGTGTGAATGTCATTAAGTATAACTTATATATTTAGGTTGTTTTCCACAATGCACAAGTAATAATGTGCACTGTAAAAAAAAAATCCTGGTTGCCTTAAATTTTTAAGCTAAATCAAATTAACCTTATGAGTCCATTAAACTTATATTATGTTAAACTGACTATAAATAGCTTGCGTAACTTAAGAACATGATTAACTTAGTTTAGTAAGATACAATGACCTAAAAACCTAAAAACATATGCTGTCAGGACTAATTGATTATATAATTCTTTACAGTTTAGTAACACTTTTAAGTATCATTAATTTCCAATATTAACTACTGGCTTATTACCTGCTTATTATTAAGATACTGTCTGTTTATTAGTACACGTGATGTTATTCTACAGCCCTAATACCTAAACCAAACTACTACCTTACTAATAAGCTATAAATTAGTACGGTATTTAGGTAAATAGTTTGTTAATAGTAAGAATTGCAACTTAAAATAAAGAATGACCAATAATGTTAAATAAAGTGTATTGTAAACCCAAAGCACTACAATACCTATGCTGAGGGGGGACAGAAAAGATTTAACATTCTGCACAGCCCACGTTTCCCTTACCAACAAGTCTAATTTACATATTATAAAATGGCCTTTGCTTGGACACCAATAAATCGTGTCAGGTAAACTGTATGCTTCCAAGTAAAAGATGATTTAATTGTCTATATCTGAATGAATCAAAATGTGAAACGTGGGCTTGAATGATGAAAAGCTCTGCCTTTGTATCTTCGCTGCACATCCTCAGAAACGCTGCGAGAGAAAACCACAGGCGAGTAAATGAATATTTCATTAAGGTCTATTGAAACAGAAGATCAAATGACCTTGTTTTAAATCATTATTCCCTGATAAAAATAAAAGTGGATAGGGGAGAGGGGAAGGGACACACTCGAAACTTCAACTTGTTGAATAAGCGCGCATAAATTACACAAACATGCAATATGCAAATAGCACAATGCTAGCATATCATTGTTAATGAGAGTGTTTAACTTGCCTGCTCGCTTTCATCTAGGTCTTCCTTTCTTTTATTCTCTGAGATTGTTCCAGAAACAAAAACAGACGTGTCTGGCCTTGGCTGCATATATTGTTTATCAGAAGAGACCAAGTTAAGACTAGCTGCCGTGTCGCTACCAGTTTAGCCACTTAAAAGGAAAATCACCACCAATACGAGGATCCGGTTAAACATGCTGACAGTTTACAGTAAGCTGAGAGAGAATTGTTACTTTAGCAAAATGGCACGATAACGGTGAGAGCTTTACCAATTATGTTAACACACCTAATAAAAAAAAGAGATGTACATGTATAGTGTCAAAAATGCTGGTACTGATGACTGGTACTAGTTATGAAATTTGCATTGTAGGCATATAATAAAATATAAGCTCATTCATTCATTTTCTTTTCCAGATTAATAAAGGGACTAAGCCTAAAAGAAAATGAATGAATATAATTATCGTTAACTTCTGGCCGTAACGTATATGATCTAGCAACAACTGCATTCGATGGATGCTACGCTATACCATGATGCACCGGGAGAGACTTCATGAATGGGAGTGAAGTAGGTAGGTCATGTGATGATGACAAAATGGCATCCATAGTACACCCGAGTTCCATTCATACTGCTCATATTCACACTGTACTGTACTTTTTTTATCGGTCGAGTAGTATATTAAATTTCAAATGCAGTACTGAGTAGTAGGCGATTTCAGACACAGCCAATATATTTTATTTTGAGAAACATTTAAAATATTTTGGAACAGTAAACAAACATGTCTGGAAAAATCATTTTAATGAAGATTTCATTAGTTTCAAAAACACAGATTTCAGAATATGAAAGAATTTGAAAACGGCACCTTTGGATATCTTTTCTGCTGAAGATACTGTTCTAAAAAAAAAATTAAAAAAATTAATTCTTAAATATACCGTAGGAACGCTAATACAGAAAATGTTTTCCAAACCACGGTATACCTTGGAAACGGTTATCGTCCCATGCCTATTTATGATATGACCATTTTCTGAGTACATGCGGAAAATGTCATATCATAAAATATGCTGATGATTCAGTGATTGTGAGTCTCCTCCAAGATCGGGATTTGAGGCATGGTCCTGTTGTTGAAAAATGTACTTCCTGGTGTAATAGATTTTCTCTCCAGTTAAATATAAATAAAACAAAAGGCATGGTAATAGATTACAGGAAGGCTTCTCTTACCCCCAGCTTCACAACTATTAAAGGTTTGGACATTGACATTTTTGACACACATAAATATCTAGTGGTCATTATCAACATGTATTCCTACCTAACACACAGGCTGTCTATAAAAAGTTCAACGGTTTCGGATATTTTGGGTTTGTACTTCTACACTGCAAAACCCAACAGTCAACTTTATTAAATGAAATCAGTGTAGTTAACTCAAAATTGACTGAAAGTTAATTCTACTCATTTGAAAAGAGTTTTGAACTCAGTGTTGAAGGTAATGAATTAATTAAATACCTTGTTACTTCAACTTAAATGGAGTAAGTTCACATTACTCATAGATTAGTTTTTTACTTTATTATTATTCGTTTAACTCAAATGGTTTGTAGCATTTGGTTTCCTCTAACAGTTTGAGTTGCCTTAATTTATTGGGTTTTACAGTACTCAGCTTTTGAGTTCTCTTCATTTATTGGGTTTTACTGTGCTCACATTCCTTCATTTACTCAATGGATTAAGTTCACAGTACTCATTAGGATTAGTTTTTGAATTTTAAATGGTTTGTTGCAATCTGTTTCCTCAAATTGTTAGTTACCTTAACCAGTGGCGGAGCCAGAGGGGTGTCCGGGGTGGCACTGGACACCCCTGACATCCGACTGGCCACCCCGGGTGCCACCCCAAAATTGTATTTGCTACTGGAAGTTCCTGATGCTGATTGACTTATTTGTCTAAAGAAGTTTTTGAATTTTGCCGGCAACGCTCGAGCTATTTTCAAATCAATGACGAGCCGAAGACAAGAGCATGGTTTCAAGTTTATTTTAAGGTTTGTTTGCTGAGGAACGTTTAGCCGCTGCGTAAGTTAACGAGGCACCGACAACATCAGTTAACTTAATGAGAGATGTGGGAATAAAGCAGCGTTTCCATCAGGTTTCCACCTAACAATTCAAAGAGAACAAAATTATAACTTCCTGATTAACTGGCGCCAAATATCAACAGTGCAACAGAAGTTGCGTCAATCTTCCTTCATGTAATAAATGATTTGCGCCTCAGAAGACAATCCTGACACGCAGTAAACGTGCGGTGGTGTTTGAAGGCGTGAGATATACGGAGCATAGACACTCTTGATTCTGGAGGTAATTAATAATATAATAACAGTAATACAGAAATAGTTAAGGCGTTTTACAATAACCAAAACAACATTTCAGATGTTTTACAATGTGCTCAGCCTGCTGATTTGTCTATTCACACACATCTTTATCATCACATGATCTCTCATAAAAAATTACATGACTTTTTAAATTCCATTGTAGTTTATGCACATCTTTTCTTATAGAATAAAAAAGTTTATTCTACTCATGTTTTTATGCGCATATTCAATTTTTATGTGCATCTTGGCGTTTCCATCAACTGTTTTATATGCGCATATCCAAACTAGGTCAGACTTCAGGTCCACCAGCAGGTCAGAGCATCTACTAGGCAATCACGTTTCAACCAATGTTAGAATTTAAGCTGAGCTTCAGGAATGTTTCACAAAAAAAATCAAATCCTGTCATTACTTATTAACTCACAACAAAGTGAGTAGATGATGAGAAAATTTTTATATTTTTGTATTTTGAATTATATGTTGGTAAGGAATTAGATTTAGGTTTTCTAAACACTTTCAGTGTGCTTGTGTGTGCATTTGTATTTGAGTACAGTCTGTGTGTATGGACCCCCTGAAATAGCGGTGGCCACCCCCTGTAAAAAATTCTAGCTCCGCCATTGACCTTAACTTATTGGGTTTTACAGTGTATGTTTTATGAACAATTTATTGAATCTGTTTTATCTTTCTGCATTGTAGCTTGGTACAATAATCTGAGTCTGTCAAATAAGAACAGGTTTAGTAGCCTTGTAAAGGTTGCAGGCAAGATCATTGGTTTTAGCCAAACTGGTCCAATGGTAATTAATTTACCATAATTATATCTTAAAGAGACCTCAGGGTATTTTATGCAACCTGGATCACCCATTGTGTTCTGTTTTAGCTGCTGCCATCAGGACATTCTTTTAGAGTTCCTATATGCAATTATAAATTCTTTTTTGTTACGGGGGCCATTAGGTCATTAAATTATACCCTAAACGGGATAATAAAGTTGAGTCTTTTATCCCACATGAAAAAAAAACAATACTATAGTGTTTTGAACTATACAATAGTAAAGCAGTTGAAATAATCTCTTGTGGTAATTCTGTAGTTGCTATAGTAACATACAGCAACTATAGGAATATAAACTAATTACCCAATACATTAATTTTAGTGTATTTATACTACAATACACCACAGTTTACTGTAGTAAAACTTAAGTTTAATTAATACAGATTATCAGTTAACTAATACGTGAGTTAATGCTACAATATGCTGTTGTGAACACTATAATTTATGAAGTATAATACACTTTATATGGTTAAAAAACATTGGTAACACATTACTTGAAGGGGTGTCCATAAGGCGAAATGACCTAATGAGAATGAGATATTATGCATGCTTATAACAACTGTCATTAAATGTAATTTGCTCAATTATGACTTTTAAATGCAAAGATGACATTGTATTGTTATGACAACTTGACATTAACAAGACAACAAAATGTGTCATAAATCTGTCTAAAATCTGATTGTCATGAAGCCATTATAAATATGTTATGAATTTTATACGTTTTTTTTACCTCAACAAGCTGAACTTGTCATTAAATATTAATGAGGTTGTTAAAAAAAATATTTGAAAGAGTAATAATACTTAATGAGACATTTTAATGACAGTTTGTTCCACTGAAAATGTGATCCAAAAAATATTCATGACACAATTATAATGCCCCTTGACAATCATGTTTATGACAGATTTAAGACAAGTTATGCTGTCTTGTTAATTTCAAGTAATCATGACAAAGATGAACACTGGTTGTGATGTATTTGTTTATGTTAAGTTGTCATAACAACAACCCAGGTCAGGGTTGGCCTGATTATGTACCCCTATATATGCATTTCTGAAGAGAGCAAAATATGTCCCAGTAGCTACGTTTTTTTTTTTTTTTTGCAGTTTTTGTTTTCACAAATCCACCAGAGGCCGTTGTCGACTGACTGATTTATTGAAAAATGGACCGATCCTCCCACACTCCCCCTTCCCTAAACCCAACAAATAGTGTTTTTAAAAGTAATGATTGATCCGCCTACCCTCTTCCCTAAACTCTAAAAATCTGCCAGAAGCTGCATGTGTCCACTTTTTCAGATGTCAAATTTCTTTCGTGAGCAACATTCGCACCTGCTGTTCTCACGTAAATCCACCAGAGGCCACTGTCGACGAACTGACCAATCCCTCCACCCTCCTCCTTCCCTAAACCCGACCAATAGTTTTAAAAAGCACCTATTGACCTGCCCACCCCCTTCTTTAAATCCAACCGACAGTGTTTTCAAAAGAAACCCAGAAAAAGAAAAGCCCTTACGGCAGCCTAATTTTTACGTTTTTATATTTTATCACATTATCACCGTTATTTACTCATTTATTTTATTTTTTAGCTTCTGTTTTTGTCTTACCTGCTTTCTAGAACTGTTTTTCAACCGACTCGAACCACGTTGTCACAGTAAACTCCACTCTGCGTCTCAAGTCCGCCGACGTACATGTCGAACAGTGGAAAAGCTGCCCATATGGAGGTAAGCGTCAGCTGGTAAGTAAGAAAAGGAACGGCATCATACAGCCCCTTAGCGTTCGTTTTAAAGATGTAATGCAGCCATACGTAGCTCTGGCTACATAATTCACTCCAGAAATGTACATAGGGCTACGTTTTCAGAATAAGCCTATGTTGCATAACAAAGCCATTTGCATTTAAAATGACATCACTGAGCAAATGACACTTAATAACAGTTGTCCTAGGCATGCATAAAATCATATTAAAATTCATAAATTTTTGATATAGTGGTTAATTCATATGATCTTATAGGTACAGTTTTTTACTATTTACTTATCCCAATGATGGTTGGGTTTAGGTGTGGGGTTTGGTGCCACACCTCCAAATCGTGCGACTGAACTAGCCACTAAACTGACAAAATGTAAAATAGTTACGTTTCCTCATGAGATCAGGCTGTAAAATCTTACTCACATTTATGATTTTAAAGGTTTCATGACAGTCTTATGAACACACTGTCGAAGTACAATTTTACCTAAAAAAATTTACCTAAAATTATTATAGGTTTTTTTGTTCTCATGAGGGATGGCACTGCTAAAGCTGATCGTATAAATTGGGTAAAGTATATAAAAGCTTACCCGCTGACTGCCTACCTCTGTATGGAAGGCTTTCCCGCTGTTACAAGTTTGTCCATTTAGCTCACCATGTAAGTTTGAAGGACTTGAGATGCAGAGAGGAGCTGACCACGACATGGTTTGAGTCCGGCAAAGAATGCAGAAAGCAGGTAAGACAAAAATAGAAGCCAAAAAATTAAATATATAACAGGGTGAGAATGTGGTAAATTCTGAAAATGTGGTAAAAATCAGGCGATGACATTTCTTTTTCTGGATTGTTTTTAAAACTGTCTGTTGGGTTTTGAAAACATTATTGGTTGGGTTTAGGGAAGGAGGAGGGTGGGTCAGTCGATTGGTCGGTCAGTCAGTCATTCAGTCAACAGCCGTCTCTAGTGGATTTATGCAAGAAAAGCAGGTGCGAATGGCACTTGTGAGATAAATTTAAGATCTTCTCACTGTGGTGGATTTGTGGAAACAAAAACTGCAAAAAACATAGCTTCTGGGACGTATTTGGCGCTCTCCAGAAATGTACATAGCAGTACATTTTCAGAATGAGCCTGGTTTGGGTAAAGTTGAATGCAATTGACACTTTTCTGTAAAGCAATAGCATTCAGTGAGTCTAGAATGCTATTGTAGGTAACCCTTGTGAAAGAGTCCTGAAAAAGTGATACAGTACGGCTTACTAGCCAAAATCTAAGTTAGATTAATAGTTAATTCACTAAAGAAAAAAACAGCTTGTTTTGATAATTTGTAATCAAAATCTGACTGTTTGCTTCCTTTCTGGAACAGCAGTCTTTCTCTGATGAAATTGCTTTGATAGCTTGGGCAAAATATATTTAGCCACACCCCTCCAATAGTTAGTTTGCTGTGGGTAAAAGATGGAGCATAAAGGAGGAGGACAAAAATAACTCCCTACTCAATATTTCGTTTCAGTTGGAAATACATCATCATAGTGAAATAATAGTCTGTAGCAACTTCTGATTCATGCCGTCTTTAAATTGATAAAAAATGACAACCAGCATGGTAAAACTTCAGATCAGAGAATGAAACATTCACTAATGCACTACCGTAACTGGAAGATTACCCTTAACTACTGATTACTCATCAAAAGGTAGTTGTAGTAATGTCTAGGTATGGGTAGGCCCGCACAGATTCTGCAAATGCAGAAATCCACAGATTTTTAGCCCATCGAGTCTATTTATTTAGTTGTGTAAAGTGTGTACATTTATATTAATTCAGTTTTTTTATTTATCTCAGTAATATTATTGACAAATATGAAAGTGTTTATTTGATTTATTTACAATACAGTTTGTAAAGTAATATTTTCTGTCTTTTAGTAGATATATTATATGATAGACTTGCTTTGTTTACCAAATAAGTGGATCTAATTAGATTTGCATTGCAAATATTAAATAAAAGTTAAAAAGCTATTATTTTTCATTACATATATTAAGTTTTTAGTTACAATACTCCCAAAATAATTCTGCATAAATCTGAAGATTTAAAAAAAAAAAATATTTGCAGAAATTGCAAAAAATGTCCGCAGATTCTGTCTGACTCTATATGGGGTAGCATGCTTTATATATACTCATTAATAGTTAGCCAACACAACTTGATGAAAAGGTGTCCCTAAATCCTTTAGATTTGTTTTTATTATTATTACTATTATTATTTAAATGATATTTTTTATTGGAATCCATGGCACACCAATTACTATTTGTATAGTTTTACTAAATGGATAAAATACAGTGTAGCTAAATCATAACAAATTTGACCTTTCAATAATTTAAGAGATTTATATTAAAAGTGAAAATCTAGTCATCATTTACTCAACATCCACTTCTAAACCTTCTTGAGCTTCTTTCACAAAAGAAAATATTTTGAAGAATGTTCCACAGAAAACGGAAAGAAAAAAGGTACTGGAACTAGGTGAGTAAATGTAAACAATTCCTTTAGCTTTTAAAGTGTTAACTGATCAACGTTAATCAATGTTGGCTGTCATTTTTGATCAGTTTAATGCATTCCGACAAAATGTTGCAGTTTCTTTAATGTTCAATCTCTTGATACATCTATGTTCATAATTTAATGTACAACATAAATTCTATAACTAGAATCAATCTGCATTTTGACTCCCCATCATGATGTGTAAAATTTAATTTAAAACTAAAATAAAATAATAATAATTATTAATAATAATAATTAATATGATTTAATAATAATAATTCTATATAATAATAATAATTATTATTATTATTATTGTAAATGGTTTATTACTAGATATTTTAGCTCAGATGTTTCTATAAACCATCTATATTTTTTATTAACATGTTATTATTATTATTATTATTATTATTATGTTAAATTGTATTTGCACTTCAGGTTAGATGTTAACTTAATTTCTTTGGCTCTATATGCTTCTATTCTGCACAATGACAATAAAGTTGAATCTAATCTAATCTAAAATATATCATTATATAAAATTTTGTCATTCTGCCAAAACAATCAGTTTTCTCAAGCAGCTCAATAAAATTGTCTTTAAAATGTGCAAAGTTACGACACACACACACACACACACACCACGCACAACTCTAATAATAGCTAGATAATCACACATGCTTTCTCCATAAAATAAGGAAAGACTTAAACATGCAAAATTGACTCGTTTTATTTGTTAAATGAATGGATTTGCCATCCAATGTGAGCCTTGAAATCAGGCACGATCCGCCATTAGCTTCAGACAGATGATTTAAATTGAGAATGTGCCTGAACGTGAATGCTTTAATGACCTTCCCTGCTGGGAGACATTCATGCACGCTTATTTTCGCAGGAAAGAAATCTCAGCATGGACTACTTTGAGACAAAACACTTTGCTCTGCTTTGACATGACATCATTTTGAAAGTTTGACTCGTTTTTTATGATGTTAAGACGGCTCCTTTAAAAAGTGTTTATGGCATTGCTACTGGTCTGCACAATGAAACTCTCTCACACAGCTTTCCTCCCATCACACAAGTATCTGTTGACATGATCCTTAACACAGATATTACATGAGGGGAGCTTTTTAGCAATCTCCAAATTATGCAGGCGCATTTGGACGTGTGCGGGTCAAGGCTGGCGGTAGCCATTACAGCTAATGAGTGCGCAGTCATCCTCTCGCAGGTTCGTCCTCATAAACTTACTTAAAAGCGAACTAATGGAATCATACTGATGGATAGAACGCTGCAGGTTCTGTGTCATTACAGGATAACATGCCTCCGAGCATGTTAAATATACCAGCGCAATGATGAACCAGGAGTCACAGACAAAATGACGATCCCATGCAGATTACCGATGCCTGCGAAAACACAAAACGGGCAAATCTGTGCACGGCAATTTTAGTTTGTGATGTTATTTTCAGGTCCATTAGAAAAAAGGGTTAGAGTAGTTACCTCTGATTGGCTGTTTCGGGGGGAAAAAACAACAACCGTTATTACTGTAATGATATCGCTGTGTTTGATCAGTGCTCTTTTCAATGCCTAATCATAATTATCCGTAATTTTAACTATCGTGTTGAGTCTAAAAATAGCTATTAGAGGGACGAATTAATAGAGATCTTTAACAATGAACGCATGTGAGCACGTCACATTTTAAGTATGGTAACAGAAATCATATGTATAAAAAGAAACCAGAGTGAGGGAGCAAGAACGCAGCAAAAGCGCATTTCGAAAGCCAGGCGAACGGTGAAGTGGACTATCGTCAGACACGCTGTGTCGCGTTGAGCTGACGAAAAGGCTTTTTTACACAGAGAGCGTTTGTTTCTATATTGAGATGAGCACAACGCATTTTGTCCTCCTAAATGGGCCACGGCCACTTGAGGGAGTTCAGAGGTGTTTCAGCAGCATGCAGAGTGGCCATTGTGCACTGGCTTTTCATAGGAGTTGACTCAGAGCATTCCACTCCAACTCACCGCCAGATACCTGCAGCGGCTGAAATGCGTAATATTCAGCACAGTGCAAAGGAATCACTTTAAAAACCAAGTTTAATCTATTTCAACCAGGCCCAAGTGTTGTTCAGCTAAAGAGATTCAAGCAGGGTTAACACCAACATGTTTTGAAAACCCTTCACAGTCTTTGGCCACAATAAAGAGGATGGCTCTTTTTGTTTTCATGGAATGTCGCACTCATTCCGGAGTGAAGATTTCTGTTTGTTTTGCGCTTGCATAAAGGCATCTCTTTCAAACAAATTAACTGCTCATTAAAAAAATGTGCCACAGTGTGAACTCTGGAAAAAGAGGCATCAGTCGTAAAAATCGTCAAAGTCATGGCTGCTGGTGTTGCAAGACTGAGGACGCAAGGCCATTTCAATCTCAGAATTGCTGTCGTCCGATTCTCCCCAAAATGCTGCAAACGAAAATATACCAGCGTTAGTATTCTGTAACAGTGATGAGGGCAGTGATGAAGTAGCCCATTAAGATGATCTACATCTAATTCACATGGACAAAATAAATAAAGTATAAATAATTTAGGGCACAAAGATCAACAACATGTCAGTAAAAATCCATAACATTTTAAAAGTTATGTTTATGTTAGCCTACCAATGTTTATTTTACTTTACTATACTTTCTTTATTGTCCACAAGTGGAAATTTATCTTTGGCTTCACAACACAACCACATTAGCATTCACATTACATGTCACAGAAAAACAGGCAACGCAATTTATTCAATGTCATCACATACATCACATTAAAACCCTATACGTACTTAAAAACCCAGTATTTAAAATTCTAATGGCAGTCGGCACAAAGGACATTTGATACACATTTTACTTGAGGTTGCCTAAAATATATTTATATATTTGAAATATATTTTTTCAATTATATTTAAAAGGGAACAATCTTTAATAATGACGTGCTTTCTGTTTAATTCTCATTGAATTTTTACTACTCTATAGTTTTAGCTTTTCCTTAATTGGCAATAGTCCATATCATGCAATCATGTTAAAACTCACAACACTTTCAACCAAGTTCTTGTATACCATCTCCAGAATATCTTGACTCACACAAAATTGTTGTAAACTCCTAATGAGACATAATCTCTGCATTGCTTTTTTTAATGCCCTCTACATTTGCAGCAAATGTCAATCCACAATCAATAAATGTTCCTAAATATTTAAAACATACAACTGTCTCTATTTCATGTCACTTAAGGACCAGAGGCTTCAACTCTTGAGTAGTTTATTTCTGCTAATTACTATCTCCATGGTTTTATTAAAATTTATCTCCAGTGAACTACTCTTACACCAGTTTTGAAGTAAATTTATATAACTATAGTACAAGGTATTTCCCTCTCAGTGTTAAATTTGACAGCAAATTTTGATTTAGTTTTAGTTAAAATTCCATTTTAGTTTTAGTCATATTTTAGTCTTGTGAACCATTTTAGTTTCAGTCGACTAAATTTCATAAGATTTTAGTTGACTAAGGCCCAATCCCAATTCTTTATTTTTATCCGTTCCCCTTCCCCTTGGCCCTTAAAAACAAGTGTGAAGGGGAAGGGCTTCAAAATTTACCCCTAAGAATTGGGACAGCACTACAGCACCTGCACACGTTATCATATGTCATCGCGATCTCATGCTTCATAAGAGATTAGACGATTGCGACTGCTGTAGTTATTCCAGTTGTGTTATTTTTTGGTATTTATCTTCAGGAAATCACTGAAGGCATATATTATGTTATCATAATGATCTAAGGTGACAATAAGATCATAACTATACTGCGCGTTTACACCGTGGCCATATACATCTATATAAACAAACAAAAAACAACATTAACATTATAGCAGACACTGTAAAAAAGCTCATTCTCAGCCACTAGTCTTTTCTGACAGGGTATTCGAGTGTCATTAAGTGTCAGAATGTTGTGGGACTGCTGTACGGGAGTTATTATTATGGATTATAGATTGCGAAATTTAGCGTTTTTTTCATAAAAGCATGATGGCAAAACACAAACGCGGTTATGAATATATTAAAACATGTATTTGTTTGTTTGTTGTAAAAATTTGTAATGATGAAAAAAATATTTCTTAATTTGTAGCTCTCCTTACTTCCGTGTGCAGCAAAACTGCCGTTGTGGCTGGTGTATTCTTAGAAATTTTCTTACCCCTTGGTTTCAAGTGTGGTCCTGAAAAATCTTCCTTCGAAGGGGTGTATACTCCTTCCCCTTAGCCCTACGCCTTCAAACTATAGAGAATTGGGACACCTCTACCCCTTCACGAGAAAGTGCAAAATGAGGGGTAGGGGAAAGGGGAAGGGCTAAGGGGTAGAATTGGGATTGGGCCTAAATCTACGCTACTTTTATGATGATGTAATCGCATCCCGCAGTCTACTGGGGATCAGTTACTTTTTAAATGTGTGTGTGCCTCATGCATCACACACCAAGATTAATTCTGATTGAATATTTTCTAAAAAACGTCCCCCAATCACATTGTCTTATTTTTATTAGTCAACGAAAATGTCAGTATGTTTTTATTTTAGTTGTAGTCATCATCACTTAATTTTTATTTAATTTTAGTTTTCATCTAGTTTCTTTTGTAGAAATTTGTTTGTCACAAAAATTGACAAAAATTTTTCATTAGCAAAAATAATACTGCTCCCTCTGTTCATGTTTTAGTCAACCGGCCAACAAGTGCCATATCATCTGCATATTTAAATAACTTAAAACCTAAATCCTGGATCTTAAGTAAAATCATTTGCATAAAGAGGAAAAAGTAAGGGCGATAAAATGCTTCCTTGTGGAACTCCTGTATTTACAATAATTGTTTTAACCACCATATCGTTAACAACTACTCTTTGAGGATAATTTAAAAGGAAATATTTAATAAGATAATATACTCCTAAATCAAGTAATCTTTGCAAGAGAATATCTATCAGAATTGAATTAAAAGCTGAGCTAAAATCTATAAATAGAATCCTAACATTTGATCAAAAATACAGTTAAACTTATAACTCTATTTCCATTTTATATTTCTGTTATATATCTATATTTATTATTTTTCTTTTATATCAAATTTGAATTTTCTGTATAATTCTCCAGTCTTCAGCGTCACACGATCCTTATATATTAGGTGCTGAAAACTACTTTCTAACAAATCTTTGTGGAAACCATAATACACTCCTATTTAAAAGGATTTTAAATAAAAATAATAATTTAACGAATAATAAAAAAATATTAGAAATATAACAAATATCATATACAAATGCACACATTGTTTTATTTTGTACTTCCAATTCTTCAAAAAAATCCTGAAAAATAATAAAACTAATAAAAATATATCACAATTTCCACAAAACTCTTGAATTTTGAACTGAACAGCAATGTAAGTCTAGTTTTGCCAGCGTTAAATTACATTTTAAAATACATTACAACATGAAACAATTATTTAATTTCACATATTCTTTTCTGTTCAAATAAATAATTATGGTGAGCTTGACATCTTCCCAAAAAATCTAGAGCATTTTCAAACATTTGACCAATAGTACATCCAAAAAACAAGCGCTTAAAGCAACCAGTATCAAAATCATGCTTTAGTTTTCAGAAGTGTTCTTACCCTTTGACTGCACAGCAGAGAAAGCTTTCGCCTTTAAACTTTTCCTGTGTGAAACAAAAAAACATCAAATTGTTAGATTGCAAGTTCCCTTCATACAATCATCTGTTTCCCAAAATAAAACCCTCACAAAAACAGCTAAAATCTCAAAAAAAATTTGAGTGCCCCTGGAAAAGCATCATCTCTTTCCAAAATGTTGTCTTTTCTTTATTTACCAAACTACCAAACCCAAAACCCTGAAGAGCACGATTTCCCCTCTCAGCCCATTCTCAGATGGGGCAAGTGGCCAAATAAACTTCCTTGACTTGTTTAGTAATGGCACTGAAGGAGGTGGTGAGGGCTCTCAGAGGGCCGCTGGGTTCCCATAGCATCACTCATATCTCCATGTAAATGCACGACCCCTGACAAGCCTTTCATCAGCACTGATGCATATGCAGGAGCTGGAGATACTCTTCATTTACATCAACTCAGCCTATTCAGACCTCAACAATGCCAATGTCTTCATCTTCACCCTCCACGTCTTCATAGATCCATATCATTGATTCTGTCTACTTTCAAAGACGCCGAGAGCAAGAGTAAAAATATTTAGCTTCCCTTTGATGGATTTGGATGAATAAATAAAACGGCGATAGTATGTGCATTCATGCGAGCAGCGCCGACCCTACGCCAAATCCAGTCGCGCGCACTCAGCCTTGACACTGACCGAAGCTGCTGTAAAGACGTAGTTGAACTCAATTAGGTTGGCTCTCATATAATTCAGCTTAGCTCTTTTGTTTCCAGAGCATCTCTGTAGAAGCTCCAGCATTTCATATAGTCTATTGATGAATGTATGCAGATGCTATGATCAGGGTCAAAGCGAACAAGTTACACAACTCACCTCTGGGTCCATAAGAATATAACGGCAAACTTGTGAAACGCAGAGCGTCAAAGTTACAGTCGGCTGACACAAAAAGTAGCAGAGAGATTCATTCGCTCCTTGGGTCAAGGGTCACGACCGATATGAAGCCCATGAAAGAGCTTTCTGAAACAGATACTGCCGGATGAATTCTTTTTCAGCAAAGTTTAGAATAGACAGTCGACTAATCATCAAGATTACTTTGATGAATTTGGTAACAGTGTTGTTCTCCTGTTCAAAATGGCTCTTAATGATGTACTGAGCACCATCTTCATTTAAAATGACGGATTTTTGGGTAAAATTATGTCATGTCATGTCCATTTATGTATTTAATGTGAAGCTGCTTAATAAACAGACTGAATTTCTGGACATATCCCAAGATACATTCATAAAGCTTCAACTTGATCACATGAAACTGGATCCATGGAAACTCAATTTAAGTGGGCCCAAATGTCATAATACAAACGTTACTGCACTATTTTATAATCAAATACATTTTAGACTCCTAAATACATTTTAGCTTTCTATATTTTCTTTTACTCTGTATTTCCTTTTATTCTATCTTTTATATAGTTGCATACATACATACAGAGTTTTTCCAAGGTGGCCACCTTCTCCATGAAATGTTGTACCATCTCCCCCTTTTGACAAAAATCAGGCAGGCAGTCATGGCTACCAACAGACCCTGAGTGATGCGCAAACATTGGTAATGTATTTAATTACAATCAGTGTTAGCCTTTTTTAAAATAAGACAATGTTTCACTTGATACGATTATATGAATAATGCAAAAAAGTGTTTGTTTCAAATGACAAAATATTAATGGTAACTCTGTACCAAAGCCAAAACTGGAACTAATCTAACACCTCTAAGATCATAGTGCAAAAAACGAGCACACAAAAATTATGGTAAAATATTAAATAAAATGAATAAATGGTACAAATCAAGAGAAACATAAAAAGGAAAATTAGTTACAATTTTGTCGGTTTTCGCAACACCTCATTTGAATTTAAATGTATTATCTTTCTATTCCCAAAGATGTTAGGTAATTACGCTCTTACAGTGCTTAGCATAAATGAGTACACCCCATTTTAAAAATGAATATTTTTATCCATTTCTCAGTAAATAAATGCATTGAAACAAAACTGATTTATTAAACAGATATATTTATTAAAATAATATTTTAGTCACCAAACATATTTAAAATTTGAAAGATAATACAATTAAATTCAAGCAAAATATTGCAACAAAAAAAATTTCAACCTACAAAATTTCAACAAAATTTTTAATTTTTTGCTTCTCTTGATTTTTCCTCTTTTTTAAATTTGTATTTTTTTTTATATAATATATAAATTTGGGTGCACTAGTTTTTGGACCGTTATCGTAAGTTATTTTGTTAGTGCTGTGTAATTTAATTTATATGCACAAATATAAAATTGTATAGCTTCCTATTAAAAATATTAATTTAAAAGATAAATTTGTAAGGGATGTACTTATATATGCTGAACACTATATTTAAATGGATATAACTGTTTAATAAAACTTACTAACATAAAAAAAACTATTAAAAATACATTACCGTATTTAAAAATCTTTCTTAATATTGTAAGTCACTCTGGACAAAAGTGTCTATCAATTGACAAAATGCTAAATGCAGATGTATTAGTTAATGAAATGACAGTGACCCATTGTTATTTCTTGTTAACTCACAGTGCATAACTAAACAACTAACAACTAAATTAAACAACTTTATTAACAACTATTGACAACTAAAGTAAATAACAAGTCTACATTTAGATTTTAATGGTGAACTACTTAATACATGCTGTACATTTGGTATTATTATCAACATTGTAAGCAGATGTGCTGCTTTGTATGTTTGTAAAAACATGTAGATACTTTTCTAAGGTTCGAGAGAACTGCTTTTAAATAGAAATCTTTCATAACTTTTGATCAATTTAATGCATAAATATGTTTGGAATATAAGTATTGATCTATACATTCATTTTCTTTCGGCTTAGTCTCTATATCAGAGGTCGCCACAGTGGAATTAACAACCAACTATTCCAGGATATTCCAGTGCTGGGAAACACCCATACATACTCATTCACACACACACACAGAGAGACACAGACACAGACACACACACACACACACACACACACACACACA
>CAIGQZ010032543.1:881016-893968 GCA_903798205.1 Danio tinwini
GCACACACACACACACACACACACACACACACACACACACACACAAACAATTAAGGCAATTAAGTTTATCTAATTCACCTTTAACACAGGGAGTACATGCAAACTCTACACAGAAACGGCAACTGGCCAGCACAACCCAGCCAGGACTCGAACCAGTGTTAACCCCTGAGCCACCGAGCTAACCAGTGAGCTTTTTAACAATTATGAATGCTATATATTTTTCACCTTTTTCACTTCAATTATTATTGTTACACAGTAAAACCCAATAAGTTAAGGTAACTAAAACCATTTGAGGAAACCGATTGCAACAAACCTTTTAAGTTCAAAAACTAATCCTAATGAGTACTGTGAACTGAATCTATTTGAGTAAACGAAGCAATTTGAGCACAGTAAAACCCAATAAATGAAAATAACTCAAAAGAACTGAGTACTGTAAAACTCAATAAGTTAAGGCAGCTCAAACTGTTTGAGGAAGCTGATTGCTACAAACTATTTGAGTTAAAAAAAACTAATCTATATGAGTACTGTAACTCCATTTAAGTTGAAGTAATGAAGTATTTAATTAACTCAATACCTTCAACACCGAGTTCAAAACTTTTCAAATGAGTAAAATTAACTTTCAGTAAATTTTGATTTAACTACACTCATTTCATTTAATAAAGTTGACTGTTGGGTTTTACAGTGTAGTATTAAATTTGGAAAAAGTTTCGTCGGGTTTATAAAGTGACCCTATAGAACAACTGCTGTTGGAGGTTTGGTGAAGGACATCATACAGACGATTAAGCTTAAAAACGCTTTCTGGAGTTGAAGAAAACGCTAAACGGACTCCAAAGAGGTATAAATGAACAACCAAACATCGTTCTTCTAATTTTCCATTCCCTTTTCTCTGTTTGAATTGAAAGCAGAAACAAAGAGAGGTCTTTCTCTTTCCACACAAAGCAAATTTTCTCCCTTTACTCATGATGAGTTGGATAATAAATACGTGTTTGGGTGGGTAAATAGGGCCATTCCTTTCTATAACTTGCCAGGCATGGGAAAGCTCTATCAGCTGAGCCACTTCAGACAGTGACGAGTCTGATTTCAAGACACTATTACCATAGAGAGCTGTGAATGCCACTGACCCTCCAATCTAATATTCCATTTCCATAAACATTTATGCCAGTTCATCTTGCACTGAGGTTCACTTAATTGAGGCGACGGATCTGAATATGTAAGACAAGGCTGGCCACTGTTTGGTTGCGTCTCATACACAGAGGTGAACGTAATGTGTAAAATGATGCAAATTACTGCTTTGACGGCAATCTCTCTCTCTATTTCCCTTTGCTCCGACGTTTACTTTTCCCGCTCTGCCTCTGTTCTACGTTGTTTTGAGCATTTGGACGTATTTGCGATATTTGATGAAAGGTGCCCCTGTGCGTTTTTAGGCAAGCATTTGATACATTAATATATGGGGTGTGTGGGTTGTTGTTATGATATTTGAGCTATGAATAAAAGACGTCTCTCTGCATCCTATGCAGGAATGAGCTTCATGGAAATAGACTGCGGTTAGTCTGCATTAGTTGTCTGGGCAAAGTGATTTTCATAATACCCGTGATCACGTACGATTATTGCTCTGCTATTGTGGTTGATGAAAGTGCGTCACAGTGGTGTTTTTCCCTTCGGAATAGGTTTTGTTCATGAAGCAAAAAATAAACAGACATTTTTATTAAGTGTGCAAAATGAAGTAAGTGTATTATGTTTATATGTACAATCATGGCGATATATTTAAATAAATAGAGGGGAAAGGATTATTCAGATTTGAAAGACAGATATTCAGAATACATTTAAAGAAAATACTGCTTAGTGTTTCTAATTTACTTTTTGTTATAATAATAAAACACTTAAACAAAAATTTATAGTTTTATCAAAATGTTTTTTATACCTGTGATCACGTATGATTATCGCTCTGCTCTTGGTTGAAGAAAGTGTGTCATAGTTAGGGCTGCACAATATATCGTTTCAGCATCGTTATTGCGATGTGTGTCCGCAATAGTCAGTCGCAAAAATAGTGTGTCGCAAAAAAATGCAATGTTGAGGGTTTATAGGTGAACAGCACAACAACTGAGATTTGTGAAGTCATATAACCATAACAGAGTAAAACTTTATCATTTGCATGTGTTTTAAAGGTCTTTCAAGAGATTTTAAAGCATTTGGCCACAAAAATGTACAGCATTTGTTGCTGTCATGAAGATTAATTTTACTGAATTATTAATACAATGACGACTATACAGTGTTATTTTACATTTCATTATTCAACTTCTGTAGCTGGATATTGTTTGACTCTCTGGAAACCATGAAGCACTGTTTTCTTTTTTTATTGCTCTATTATAAATATTCTCGCTTGCAATTTTTAATTTTTTTTGTTTTTGTAATACAAGAATTACACATTTACTAAGTCAACCCAATCAATTTTAATGTATGATTTTACCCAAACAGAGCTATTTAAGCCATCTGGGGAAATTGTATTCATATATCAATATATATCGCAGAAAAACAAAATATCGCAATGTCAGATTTTTCCAATATCATGCAGCCCGAGTCATAGTGACTTTTTTCTATGGAGTTAATCTAAGGCCATGTATTCTTGCAAAATAAAGAAAAAAAGTTTTGCAAATTAAAAACAAAGTATTGAGCAAAAATATATATAATAATAAATATAAATTGCAAATCTTCAAAAATCGCAATGTAAAAAAAAATTTTGAAAACAAAAAAAATTATTTTGCTAACAAAAATAAAAAACTACAAAGGGAAAATTAAGTTTTAAGAAATAAAAATGAAATTTGCAAACAAAAAAGTACTGCAAATAAAAATCAAGCAGTGAAAAAATAAATAAATATTTGCAATAAAAAAATATATATATATTTGCTAAACTTCTTTTATAGCAATGCCTTTACAAAACTCGTCCAGCCAATTGCAATGCTCATTTTAATTTGCTTTTTAGTCAAACGCGAGTTTGCAATACTGTTTTCACTTTGCATTTCACGTTTCTTTGTGGCCCTGATTTGACAAGGGGGTGGAGTCAAGGAAACTTGCGCGTTTACGGCAGGCCTGGACCTACTGGGCTGTAAGACCACCTCGGTGATACTGTGTCTCCAGGTGATGACGTTGCTTAAATGGAGGCAGGTCTGGGCCTGATGTAAACGTGCAAAGTAAAACTCACGGTTGAATATATGCAAATGTTTTAGTTTTTTTTTGCACTGATTGATTTTTATTTGCAGTTCTTTTTTTCATTCATTAATTTCATTCAAAACTTCATTTTCCTTTGCAGCTCTTTATTTTTATTAGCAAAATGAATTTTTATTTCTCAAAAAAAATTTTTCACTATGTGATTTTCTGAGGTTTGCATTTTTTTTGGTTCAATACTTTATTTTTTTTGTTTGCAAAAGTTTCTTTTAGTTTGCAAGTATATATGGCCCTGGATTAACTCCATATTTCTTCTTTTGAAATAAGTTTTTTTCAAGTAAAAATGTGCCATGTCAAGCAAATGAGATGAATATTGACATATTTATGTATAAGTGTAGAAAAGGAAGAAAATGAATTATTTTTATATGTATAATCACAGCAATATATTTAAATATATAGAGGAAAACGAATTAGTCAAATTTGAAAGACAGATATTTAGTACATTTAAAGAAAATGCTTAGTGTTTCTAATTGTGTCATAGTGATATTTTGTTTCAGAAATGTTTTGTTTACAAAGTTTAAAAAAGCGCCATGTCAAATAAACATACAAATACTGCCATATATATTAATTGCACAAAATGAAGTAAATGTATTATGTTTATAATTGTGGCAATATATTTAAAAATAAAGGAAAAATAGTATTCAAATTTGAAAGACAAATATTTACAGTACAATAATAAAAAAAAATACTTCAGTGTTTCTAATCTCATTGTTATATTGAATAAATGCTCTGTGTTATACAAAAATTTTGCTTTTTATATTAATTAAACAACATAATTATTTGTTTAATAAAGTGATTTTTATAATATCAGTGATCAAATAATGTACAATTATTTCTGTCATAAAAGTGTGTCCTATGAATATTTTTCTTTATGGAATATGTTTTGTTGATATAAAGTTATTTTAAAAAATGCACATATTGCCATATTTATTACGTGTACAAAAGGAAGAAAATTAAATATGCTTACATGCACAAGACAGATATTTAGAGTACATTTAAAGAAAATACTATAATATAATTTTTTGTTATACTGCATATCATACATTTATATAATATATTTATATAATATATAATATAACAGATACAGTGCTCAGCATAATTGAGTACACCTAATTTTGAAAATTTATATTTTTATCCATTTCTTAGTGAGTATAGGCAATGTATTTTGTTCCATTTAAACAAAACAGATTTATTAAACCAATGTATTTATTAAAATAATATTTTAGTCTCCAAGCATCTTAAGAAATAGAGATAATACAATTAAATTCAAGCAAAATATTGCAAAAAAAAATTACAACCTACAAAATGTCAACAAAATTCTTAAATTTTTTTACTTCTCTTGATTTTTCATCTTTTTAAAATTTGTAATTAATATTTTATCGTTAGTTATTTTGTTAGATAAGCTACAGATTATTCTAATGTATATGCACAAATATAATATTGTACAGCTTCTTATTTCAAATATGAATTTAAAAGATAGATTTGTGAGGTGTGTACTCATATATGCTTAGCACTGTATGATATATCTGTTTATAAATAAAGGGTCACTTTTTTATATTTATTAAACACACACACACACACACATGCGCACACAAAAAGAGAAAAAATATTGTTTTAAATAAGATTATTAAAGTGTTTTTTTAGCACTTTAAAAGTATATTTCACCCAAAACTGAATATCCGGTCCTCATTTACTCACCTGTTATTTGTTTCAAACCTGTTTGACTTATACCTTCTTCTGTTGTACAGAAAAGAACATATATTAAAGCAAGCTGGAAAATGGTAACCGGATTGCTTCTTTCAAAAGATCTTATTTTGTTGTCAAAAGAATTAAGAAAGTCATAAAGGTTTGAGTAAACAGTTATTAAACCTTTATTTTTGAGCTAACTATTCCTTGAACTTGATATTGTCAAGTATCGGTTTCCACACCAAATGTATGTTTTTCCAAGTATAAAAAAGATATACATATGAAACGAGAATACAGCATATGAATATGAAGATCTATACGCCTCCACGGCTATGCAAATAGCCTCTGCTCTTTGGATCAGTGTTTGCGCAAGGCAGCAGTAGCACCTCCTACACCCTTCTCTTCAGTGACCCGCAGCAGCACTGATTGACCATCAGAGCTGAGATTCAGTCAGCAGTGAGAGCACCCTCTACAGCTCACCCGCCGCCACTGTCACGCAGGAGCTCAAGCTGGACTAAATACGACTGCCCTCTGCTGGTCATCAACCAGAACTACAAAGACATGCTTCTCTTTTTAAAACCACCCCAAGGGAATGGGGTTCACTGCATTTACTGCTAAATCTTTCTGTAGGGTAATATTTTAGGAAATGTAGGAAACTTATTTTTTGTCAGATTGTATTAATGAATGTTTGTTATGTGAACAGAAAAATTTCAGGGATTTTTGGTGGACAAAGCAGGTGGATGAAGAGAGGCACAAAGAAAGAGAGTGACCCCCACTGGCTATCGCCAACCCCTTTACACCCGCAAGCCCACACATTCATTCACTGCCAGACAACACAAAACACAAGCACCACCAGCAGCAGGTAGCAGCAGCAGCAACCATATAGAATAAAAAAAAATAATTTAAAGAATTTAAATCAAATATTAAAATATTAATAAAAACAAACTATTAAAATGACTTAAAAGATATATATTTTTGTGAGTTCAACAACACCAACAACAAAATAAACTCATAAAGGTTGGCAACCACTTTGAGGGTAAGTAAATAATTAGTAAATTAAATTTTTGGGTGAACCGTCCTATAAAAATAAAGAATAATACATCAAATCCTGCTACTGTTTCCCAATTGGTATATTAAAAATGGATGAAACATTATTGATGATTATTATGATTACACCTGACCTGTTCTTTTTTCATAAAGCGTAAGAGCGGGGACGCAGCGAGATCTGCGCTACATGCCGGCAGTAGCAGAGGACACAATAGCGGCTGAAGAGGAGGAAGCTGTGGCATGCAGCCTTAAACAAAGCGCAGGAACAAGAGGTCTTTACATGGAGTGCAGCTGCTTACTCCAGCTCTCTCGTCCTGAATCACTGCAGCACACACAGGCGGAGCAAATGCCGGCCGCAACAGCCTCAGAATTAGAATACAATAAAACGCTGTGTTCCATAAAAGTATTTAGCAGTAAAAAATGGCACGCTGACAAGAGGAGAGTGCAGAGAAGGGAATCAAAAAAAAGAAAACGGGGGTGGATATGAAAGACCCCAATTCTCTTCAGTGCTATAATAGTGAAATGAACACACATAAATGTGTTAAGAGTATCTCTTTGCATCTTGTATGGACTGCATGCATTTAATCTGGAAAGCTTATTATGGGCAAGTCATTGCTATGCAAAGCAGCGCCTGACGCTTTTCTCTGGTCCTTTCAGCCCAGCACGGTGTTTGGCCAATAGGCCTGGCCCCCCGCCTCTCATTGGGCATTCATAACATGCAACATTTGCACAATGTATCTCTCAAAGACTGCTGAATAGGGGGCCTTAATACTCATGTAAACAACTGCAAACCAATTACTTAATGAATCAGCCCCAACACATAATGAGGAGGCGCACAAAGGCCCATAAATGCATTTTTTTGCACCAAAGCGCCTGCTTTAAACTGCAATTCTTTAGCTATGTCCCGGCTTAAGCGCAAAAAAAATCATAATTACGCCACTTGATTTATTTTATTTCGCTATGCGATATTTTGTGGTTGTGGTGGGAAGCGGCAGGTCCTTTAATGTGCCCTTCGGCTCAGTGACAGACTGACAGCGGTAAGTGACGGAGAAGAGAGAGCGCGAGAGGAGAGAGGACGGGGAACAGCACATGTAGTGTTTCTACTGCTGCTCGAGTGCAGGGTACTTGTAGAGGCAATAAAGCGCAAGAAGTGACTGGCAAGAGGAATTCTTCAACACGGGCGGGGAAAATTTTTCACCTGAAAGCTAAGCAAATGCTCCATCGTCTTTGCTCTGAGCTTTAAACAACCTCTAACCTGACAAAGGGTCTCCGGCAGGGTTCTCTGTGTGACTGTGAGGTTCTGGGATGATCCAAAAGCATCTCACACTACAGACGCAGGCTTATGTTTATTAATGAGGCCATTCATTGGGCAGACTGTGGCATCCATCAGAGAGCTCCGTCAGAGTGCCATCATTATACCCTTTCCTCTGCAAATAGTGTAAACTAGCTGAGAGAGAGCAAGAGGAGGTGGGCAAAGAGTGGGCATAAAGACTGGGTAGAAGTGAGAGCCAAAAATAAATAAATAAAAAAGACAGAGAGACAGAAAGGGAGACTTTCGACCCTTGTGTCAGCGTGATGCTCGCAAAAGCATGTGAAATCAGAGCCGATTACTCTTCACGAGGTTTACCCATCCATTACCTGGCCTAATGGATTCATGGAAGGAGAGGCAACCGCTGGGAGGGCTGTGTGTCTTAGCTGATTGTGTGAACTAAAAAAAACCTAAACATTGTCCCCTCAAGATCTTTTTTCATCAGTCAAAGTCCTGATTTACCTAAGCAATCAAATAATGCCAGTGATGAGAAAGGAAGCTCTGAATAAAAATACAGCTTGACTGATACCTCCCACGTAAACTTGTGTTAATGATGCTAAGAGTGTTTCAAGGACAGATGCACATTGGTGTTTTTAATAAAACAGGACAAATGGATTTCTTTTTTTAAATGTATAACATTTTGTCAGTACTTACCACTTGTTTTGCGTTAAAAAGTCCTGCTGTACCTCAGGCCTCTCCAATTTGTTGGCATCTTTGGATAACCAATGAATCATTTAAATGAAAAGAGAAAGGCAGGGGGAACACGGTTATACTCCAATATTAAAATGCACTTTAGGCATGTGATATTAATTTCCATGATCCTGATGTTTATATAACGGTAAATTGGGAAAAAGTTGAACAGGTAAAGCAGAAAAGAATTATTAAAATAAAACTTACAAACTCTCCAGCAAAAAAATTATGTGCTATTAAATTAACAAGAATTACACTACCGGTCAAATGTTTAGGGTCAGGTTTTTTTTATTGTTCTGTTCATCATTTATTAAATGTAAAAAAATGTTAAATATAAAAAAAATTAATTACTGCTTTCTTATTGTATGTAGTTTCAAATGAAATTATTATTCCAGTCATTATTGCTTTTATTACTATTACTGTTAATAATAATAATAATAATTATTAATATGTATACATAATAATATATATTATATAATTATTTATACTTATTTATAATATGTATCAAAATGTATGATATTTTATCTTATCAATTATTATAATTAATATTTGAGTGATTTCTGAAAAAAAATCACGTGATTAGAGTAATGAAGCTTATAATCACTGGAATAAATTATTAAATTAAAATATAAACTACTTTTGAACAGTTATTTTATAGTGCAATAACACTTTGTACTGTATTTTTGATTAAATAAATGCAGCCTTGGTGAGCAGGATAAGTTTTTTTTTAAACATTTAAAAATCATACTGACCCCAAACCTTTGAGGGGTAGTGTATATAATTCAAAATTATATAATAATTATAGTATAGTGATAGAATATAAGAACAAATTTATATTTATTATATTCTTATTTATTATTAATAATAATAATAATAATAATAATAGAAGCATTTTTATTTTATGCAAAACATTTTTATGTTTCCAGGCAAATACACACACCGCAAAAAAATGCTTTTCCTACTTAGTCCAAATATCTAAAAATTCTTAAATCAAGCATTTTCTAGACAAGTAAAAAACATTGTCTTGTTTTAGGAATAATATATCAAAATTAACTGAGTTTTTCCTTAAAACAAGCACAATAATCAGCCAATGTGATAAGCAAAATAATCTTGTTTTTCCTACTGGCATAAGATTATTTTGCTAACCCTATTGGCAGATTACTTTGCTTGTTATAAGTGAAAACTCGCTTCATTTTGGCACATTTTTCTCAAAACAAGACTACATGTTTTGCTTGTCTAAAAAAATGCTTCTTGATTTAAGAATTTTTAGACATTTGGACTAGAAACAGGATAAAAATCTAAGTAAGAAACATTTTTTGCAGTGCATTAAGCATTTTGTCAAACTTTGCATAATGCCCCGTTACCTGGTGGCTCCGAAACCTCCTCCTCCGAGTCACTCCAGTGCCTCTCTTGTGCCACAGATTGTTTAAGCAGCTGATATGCTTTGGTCTCTATAGAAAAAAAGAGAGTGTGTAAAAAATAAGCAGCTAGTCAAATATTTGCTAAAGACCCTGACTTCCAACTTTTCAGAGCCCTAATATTTGATGAACCAACACCAGCTCTTTAAGGCCTCTGATGAGCAAAGAGGTGAAAAACAGAGCGAGCTTGCACTAAACTATTGATCTAATCCAGACACACACATACAGCCTGCCGTCTCAAAAAAAAAGAAGCTTTTGTGTTGCCGCGCCGTCTTATAGGATTCCATTTAAAACACAGTCTTTCATGTTCTATATGCTTTGGAAATTGAGATATTTAACTAGCAAGCATTCAAGCTTAAAATACTTTTTTTTGAAAATGAGCATAGATAAAAATAAAAAAGCATGGCTTGTGTGAAAAAAAAAGCGTGTCGGTTTTAAATGACGAAAGTGAACAAAAAAACTAACTGCAAAGTGGTTATGCCCCCAAAGACAAAATGCATTCCAGCATCTCGTTATCCTGATATTTGCAGTACGGCTGCAACAAACACCTTATTTTTAGATTGTTACTCCCGGCGTAATGACCGCAAAATATAGGCATGCATCTAAAGAATCCCTTTTTTTGTTTGCCATATACATAAAACAGCATTGTGCTCATCGCTCTGCTTTACCAACGCAACGCAACACGGATGTAGATGGTGCAAGGCCAACGGTTCAGACGTGGCCACCGCTGATGATAGCGAAGTGATGTAATACGAAAGGCAACAGAACTCGACACCGTCTTCATTAGCTGCCTGTAAACAGCTCATAAGCAGCCAGGGACAGCAGAGGCGGTTTTCCACTACCATAATGCCTTTGATTAGTTGCAGTGAGAAGCTGGACTTCTCTCTCCATGGCGCTCTTGGGCTAGCCCTGCGCATGAAAGGCACAGTTTGAAATCAAATAGCCAAGTGGAATAATGGATAGTTTTACATTTCTGAGCTGGCGCTGGGACTTGCTACCCGAGGCTTTTCAAAGGATGCCTTGACATCCAGTCTTTTTAAGTCCGCCTCTGGCTGGCATTGTTTAGCAGATAATGAGAACCAATGACAGATCTTGTGCTGCACCCCCAACCCGGCCGGCGGACAATTAAACCTCTGCATTATGCGCTCTGAGAATCTCAGTTTCAGCCGTACCTAGGGCAGAAGAAAAGAGATGGGTTTGTTTTGGCTGCCGATAATTAGACGAACTGTTCCACTCTTCAGGTGGGACTTTGACCTCTGATTCACCTTGATCATCTTTTCACAGCTCCCCAGTTGGGAAAAAAAGGGAGCCCCATTATCTACTGCGTGAGGAGAAAGACAAAACAGGCACAGAAGAACTCCCGAACGGGCGCTTCTTCGATCTGCCTTTTTACCTCTAATAGGAATACTTTCCACTGGGCTTTGGTCGGCACTGTCCTCTTCAGCACTTTGAATTTCTGAAACAAAGAAAAGAGAAGGAAAGCGCAGCTCAGAGAGATGCTGGAAGAGTGAGATGGAGGAGAAAAGAAAGAAAGAAAGAGAGAGATCTGGGGAAAGGATTGGGGGGGGGGGGGGGCTTTTTGAATCTGAACAGCAGGACTGATTGAGAAAGGTTTAAAGGGAGAATGAAGGCTGGCTGGCTTTGTCAGAAATGAGATTTGAGCAAAAGTGTATTCTCATGAGGGTCAGAGCTCTGGCATCCTGCGAGTACTCGAGGTCCCCTCTTCCTTCATCAGAACAGAGCCACCGAGCTGATGTGTCCCTGCTTTAGCTCTGAAAACCAGCCATTAATGCGCTTTGCCTGGTTTTTGGCGCGTCCCTCTTACTTTTTCTCATTGATCTGTTCTGTCTGACTGAGCACAGCTCTCAGCGCTTGTGTGTATTTAAACTGCTCGGTGATATGTGGATTACAGGCTACTCATTTGAATGCGTAAAAACAGAAATATGCGACAAGTCAAATTTGGGGATGCCAGCTTAATCTGAAAAGTCAAATAGCCGTATTACCTTGTTCTTCGGCAGTTAGAGCATTTGTTCCGGAAGGCCTGGTGGGCTTGATCTCCACACTGTCGTTTAGAAGAGAAGGCAAGCTGCAAGAAGACGATGGATCACTTTCTGATGGATGATGGGTCTCAGATTTGTAGGTCAGAAGTCTCTTCAACAGCTCTCCTGCCTGGATGAGAGAGAACATGCCCTTATTTCAGATGCCTCACATTTTTTAAAAATCTTTTTTAATTCCTTTAAAAAAAAATTAAATAGAGCTGAAGCAATAAAATATTTTAAAGCAAAACATAACTAGAAAAGAGTAACCATTGGGAAAAGAAAATAAACTTGAATTTCATGAATTTCCTTCGGCTTAGTCCCTTATTTATCAGGGGTCACCACTGTGGAATGAACCGCCAACTATTCCAGCATATTTTTTATGCAGCGGATGCCCTTCCAGCTGCAACCCAGTACTGGGAAACACCTATATTTTCTCACTTTTATACACACTTCTACACTAGGGCCAATTTACTTCATCCAATTCACCTATACTGTATGTCTTTGGACTGTGAGGGGAACCGGAGCACCCGGAAGAAACCCACGCCAACACAGGGAGAACATGCAAACTCCACACAAAAACACCAACTAGCCAAGTCTGGACTCGAACCAGTGACCTTCTTGTTGTGAGGCGACAGTGCTAACCACTGAGCCACCGTGCTGCCCCAAAAAACTTTGATATGCTAAAAAAAATATTTTAACCATTTCCACTACTATTGTATCACTAAGATTTGTGGAAATGTGCTCAGTGTTGCAAGACATAGCTGACTTTTTCCAGCCCAAAAGCTATCCCATACCCGCCCTAAATAATCTAATCAATATTAGATTAATATTTTATTAAGCTAGTTATTTTAATTGTTATAATTTTTTAACCACACAGCAACCAATACCAGCAGTCTCTGCCCCCTCTCACCCACACACTGCACTTAATGTTGTGTAGGTTGCATTACCTATTAGAGTATGTTTTAATTTCGAAATGGGATATAAATTCATCCCATTTGGCGTTATAAATTCTTTTGAATATAATTAGGTGCTGCTTGTCAATCAGACAAGGCTTCTGTGTTTGTTCTTGCTGTTAATTGCGGAAAAAAAATCAATGAAAATTGTCATGATAAACTGCAATGAGTTTAACTGCAGGCGCTGCGTAATGCAGATGCACGCGAAGGGAAGACATATTTGTTTGGGGTGTCAGATTTTGATACAACTTTCCTTCACCTTCTCTTGGGGGTGGTCCCACGCGGTTAGTGCTATGCACTAATCACTACTAACTGAATATAGTAGGACCACACAGTTATGTTTTGTTAAATAAGTTGCATATACAATTTATGTTTCAAAACCGCCCAAATTGTGTCAACCCGCCTATGCCATTTTTTTGCCCAATCTGGCAAATCTGAATGTGGTTGCCATGTTTTATTGTTTTTAAAATGTGAATATATATATATATATTAATATCAAAGCTGAATATTTTTGGAAGTAGTTTTTAGTTTGTTTTTAGTTTTAGCTATTTTAGGAGGATATCTGTGTGTGCAGGTGACTATTACTGT
>CAIGQZ010032543.1:983782-998766 GCA_903798205.1 Danio tinwini
TATATTATATTATATTATATTATATTATATTATATTATATTATATTATTAACATGTTCACTTGACACTATCTTTTATGCAATACTGCATTTAACCCTTTTCCTTCACATTCAATCACTGTGTGGTATCGTATCAATACCCCATTCATGTTTTTAATAAGATGACGGATGGTCGATCGGTTGTGGTAGCTGCTCTGTTACTCTACATGTTAATTATTAAGCTTATACACCCTGAAAACATAAATGAATTTAAATATCTTACAAATAACTGATATTTAAATCTAATCAATGGCAACTCGAAACAAGTCATTCATTTTTTTTTTTAGGTTACACTCAAACAAACACAACCATTGCTTCTTTGGATATGGATATGCTTTCTGTTGTTTATTTGAGTTATGTTTTTAGTTTGGATTTGTATTTTTATTTAACATCATGGCTAAAGGACCACCAATGAAAACTAGTTTATTTGGGTACATTTACGTTCTTAGGGAACGATGATTAATGTACATTGTCCCCTGTTGTGAAAAATAAATAAACTTATACATATTTTACATTTTGTGTTATATTATTCTTGTGCAGATGAATACCCCCTAGTCAATTACTGTGCAATAGTTAAAGCTTTTGATTTGTTGCACTGTAAGAATTGCACTAATTTCGCTGTACTACGTACTCAGTATAGTGCAGTTACAATAAATAATCTTGAATCATACAGCAGATTTGTTTGTGACCATCAAACTGAATAAAGGCCTTTTTTCTAAGCTGCCTTAAAATAACTAATTCAATGGAAATTAAGACATCTTGATAACACATTAACCTCTATGTAAGCACACCCAAAACATACACCAGTTTTACTGGTTATTTACTTTTCCCTTAAGACAATGTTGTACCCAGTTTGTGTAAGTAATGTGTGTTTGTGTACAATCAATAGCTGTATTGATGTTGAGGTCGAGCTCAAGTGAGGAAGTCGAAAATGGAAGCTGCTCAGATGGCCTCAGAGAGTGTTTATCTCCAGAGATTATTAAGCTCCAGGGAAAATGACTAGCTTGTCTTAAAGGGGCTGAGGTCAGGCCTGGTGTGTCAATATGACAACTGGAGTTGTCACTGGTGGCCCTGTGGAAGTGCTAACTGATTGTGGATGTGCTTGAATGATTTTAGTATAGCGACAGCTGTATGCAAGACTGCATGAATTTGGGAAAAATAAAATAAAAAGCTATTGTTAGAAAATATTTGCTTGTGATTGTTTGCAGGGCTGCATAGTTTGAGATGAAACATCAATGTGGCTTTAAAATAATAATCATTAGTATTATTACTATTATTGTTATTTATTAGATATGATTATATACTATTAGTACTCTTGTTATTGTGCGCTATTTGTATTATAATTACCTAATTTCAAAATAAAACAACAATTGTTAAGGAAAAAAATCATTAAATTTTACATTGCAACTCTAAAATTGCTGTACTGATATTCATGCATTTAGTTTTAGATTTAGTTTTAGTTTAACAACTTTATTAATCCCACCAGGGGCAATTAAATTAGGGCAGTAGCATCATGATACAACAAACACATAAAGAGATAAATCATATACAAACAATATTAAAAAACACAATCCAGCATGTTTCATAATAACTTCATAAATAGTACTAAAAAGAAAAACAAAGGAAGGACCCATATATAAAAAATGTTAAACTTGCTAAAAATGTAAGGTTGTAAAGCCTTATTACCTCAGGAACAATGGGGATTTAATGCTTCTATATCTTCTTCCAGGGGGCAAAAGAACAAAAAGGTCTCAGAGGATGGGAATCATCTCCTATCACACTTTGAGTTTGAGAAATTGAGATTTGAAGATAACATGAAAGTGTATACTACAAAATAAATAAAGAAATAAAAATAAAGAAATAAAATTCCATTGATGTATTGTTTGTGAATATTGGACGATATTTGGCTGAAATACAGCTATTTGAAAATTTAGAGGTTTCAAAAAATTCAAAGCATATTATAATACAAACGATAATTTTTTAAATATTATTTACAGTAGAAAAATCTCTATAGAACTTTACTTAATATTCAAATGATTCTTTTATTTTTATAAAAGAAAATTCTGTAATTATGTCCCAGCATTTTGCTATTGCCAAAGTACCTATAGCAAGGCAAGGCAAGGCAAGGCAAGATTATTTATATACAGTGCTCAGCATAATTGAGTTCACCCCATTTTGAAAATGTATATTTTTTAAAAAAATTTGTGAATACAGGCAATGTATTTTTGGTGTATTTAAACAAAACATTTATTCAACAGATATATTTATTAAAATAATATTTTAGTCACCTGACATATTTAGAAATTGAAAGATAATAGAATTAAATTCAAGCTAAATATTGCAAAAAAAAAAAATACAACCTACAAAATTTCAACCAAATTTTTCAAAATGTTTTGCTTCTCTTGATTTTTCCTTTTTTTTTATTTGTTTTTAGTATTTTTCTATAACACAAATTTGGGTGCACTAGTTTTTGGACCGTTATCGTAAATTATTTTGTTAGATAAGCTACAGATTGGACTTCAGTACTGACTAATCTAATGTATATGCACAAATATAATATTGTATAGCTTCCTATTAAAACTATGAATTTAAAAGATAGATTTGTGAGGAGTGTACTTATATATGCTGAGCACTGTAGCACATTTCATACACAATGGTAAGTCAAAGTGCTTTACATAAACATGAATAAACGAGACAAGTTTAAGACACATAAAAAACAAAGAATAAACAATATTAAAAGCAGACTAAAACGTGTTAAAACAGGTTTTAAAGGAGGGGGGGATTGCGACATGAGCTGTTTTTGTGGTTCAGGGTCACATTTGGGTTTTACTAAAATGTGATAAGAAAAAATTTATCAATAACTATTTATTTTTTAATTTGATGAGCCTTGTTCATTAATAAACAATCCTCTACGACTTAAAAGTTTAATGCACACTAACAGACATTTCTTAGCATTGCATTAGCATGAGTTCAAATGCACAGCCAGAAATAATAAAAATATAATAATAATAATAATAAAAATAAAAAAGACTAAAACCCTTATGCCACAAGAATAAACAAACAACATTAAAGAGCTTCTCCCCATCTCATTCGTCCAAAGCTGTACAAATACAGACTCACTCGACGCTTTGAGAGAAAATTGTCTTTCTTTCTCACACTTGCTCTCACGCGGGGGACAGGAGACACACACATGCATTCGCACACCCGAAAGCGAGCAGCGCGGCGGGCTGTAATCAGTGGCTCTATGACAGTGGGGGGAGGCCGGCTGGTGGGGGAGACAGAGGGACAGGAGTGATAACAGATTGAGCGACTCTGATAAACTCTCCTTTAATGGCTCTGCCTGCCCCCCCCTTCTTCGCTTCTTCTTTTTTTTTCTCCAGCACCTATTTAGTGGAGTCTTTCACTGCTGCAGGGATTAGGCTGCTGGATAAGGGCAAGTAAACATGGGCTGCTTCTCTGAGCAAGCAATGGAGAGACACAGACAGGGACAGATATAGAGAGAGGGCAAGAAAAGGAAAGGGAGGAGAGTGAGAGGAAGGGAAAGTGAGAATGCTAGACGGAAGGAGAGTTTTGGTGAGAGCGAAAGAAGCAAAGCGAGAGAAGAGGAAGAAGATTTTCTAGTGGATGAAATCAGTCATGGCCAAAGAGAGCACGACCTGGAGGAAACAGAATTTTAACCACACTAACATCTTCAAATTATTGCTTCACAATGTAGTATATCGACATAGACTTGTAATTTTTGATCACCCAGCCCAATCGCTTCAGGTAAACTGTCATTCCATTCAAAATTGCAGCATTTAAGATCTGATTTCTTAAAAAATCTGTGATCTTCAATGCCTGACTGAGATACGATAGAAAGTGGGTCTCAGACCAGACAAGAAGCTCTGCGTTAAATTCTATTGTTCCACGTCATGTCTTAAGAATCTGGAATTTTAATTTACCACAGTATTTTCAATTGAGTTTCAGCACTCGCCTGCTGCTCCTGATGACACTTGTGTTTAAAAGGTCCTTCATCTCTTTTTAGGCTTAAATCTATTTAACTGATTATATTTTAATTACAACATCGATGCTGTAAAAGAAACCTTATGAAATTGAAAATAGTAAGTTTATAGCTGTATTTTACTTAGCTAAAAAACACTATCATACACCTGGAGCAGTGTGGCGCAAGGTGCGACACAATTGTTGTTTGCTAGTTTCAGCTGGACGCAAGTGTCGTTTTGACGTTTTTAACCACGCTGTTTATATAGCAAATGCATTTGCGCTCATATGTGCGCCCATAGGCGTTCTGGTCTAAAAAAGGAGGTGTGTTAAGGCGCATTGCTGGCGCGTTGCTATTTTGAGGAACTAAAATAGACTGCACAATAGACCAGCTGAGAGCAGGTCTAAAGTCCAGCACGGAGCGCGTTAGTTGTGCGCCTCGCTTAAACATTGCTTAATACACACAGGATGTACAGTAATACGCAAATATCTTAACAAATGAAAAGCAATTATAGGATTGAAATATTCCAAAAAAATTACTTTCCACAATAATATAAAATCCAACTCTTCATCTCAGGGGGCTTTTTCAGTTTATTCATGACAATTTGCTTTTGTATAATGTTATTATTAGTAGAAGTAGTATTTATTAAATGCATATTTATATTTGTTTTATTAAAAACAAGCTTAGATTTGCCACCTGACCACACTTATTATTGTTCATTTATTTGTTATTTATTTCTTTTTATTCATTAATTATGTAGGCTAATGGATGTCTGTGCGTAAAGTGAAAGTAAAGAATGAGGAGGCTCATTCTCGCGCTGCAGATGGTCTCTTTAACTGTTTTCTCGCTACTGAAGAACTCAGTTATTCCACTTACAAAGTCTGCCATGTAAATAGCAAATGCGCTATGCCACGAAGCAACTGATTTATAAAGGCAATGGGAAATGAGACTCTGATTGGTTTATTCTCAAAACACACCTATATCTCATTAAGAGAATTAGCTCAACCCGGTTAGACCATGCGCGCCTCGGCACAAAGCGGAATTTTCCATCCTTGAAATAGCAAAAGTGGATTCTGACATGCCCTTAATGCTTTTGCGCTCTGCGCTTTGGACTTTGCACCTAGATCGTCAAAATAGCTGTGCATGTAACCCATTGCATGTCATTTGTGTATTTATTTTCAGCGTGTCTTGATTCTTTGGAACTTTGGGGTTGTACTGAGATTAGGGTTGGGTAGACATCACAATGCTGAAAAAACACACAGGTTGGGTAGACATCACAATCAGCAACTGCGAAAAAACACACACAGCACCGTTTACAATAATACGTCTTAGTTTTAAAATGCCATTTTAGAACGAAAACAATCCCCGTCCACACTGGCGTTTCACCTAGCATTTCAATAAAGCCTTCTTTCCACATTATAAACATACTTTACGTGACCACAAACACACACCAATCAAACACACACACACACACACACACACACACAAACACTCGGTCATGCCCTGCAGCGTATGCACATGTCTGAGCTCCAGCAGTCAGCAGGTGCTTTGCACACAAAACCCCAGAGAGCAGTGCACGTCGGACAGTTTATCAAGGATGTACCGCTGGATTGTGCCTCACTATAGTTGATAGATGTGATATTTAATTCATCTTGACTCTATCTAGTGACTCTTCTGTCTTTTGAATCTATTAAGTAATGTGTCACAGCGTCAGTACACTGCTTCAATCTTTCGCTTTCACGCTTGTAATTTTAGCAAAAACCTCAGATATTTTAGGTTGCTGTCGGTTGTGCACTTATTTACCAACCAAGTTTGTCGACGCCATTATAACGTCACAGATCACTCTGCCTATTCATCCCAGAGTCCTGTGGAAAAATAGATTGACAGGTGGTAATTTGTGTATAACATCTTTATTTATTTATGGTTTGGTTATGGGTAAAACAAAGACCATACAGGTCAGGTAGTTGACCTGGTAGGCTACAAAAAAAGTATTTGTTATGAATTAATTAATTATTTAGAAATAATTAATTTACCGCTGCCTACAAGGATGTCATCATCCATCGCGATGTTTCACATTACACATCGTACCAAATTGGTTTACCCTAACTGAGATATCTCCATTGGGAGGACAGTTCATGCGATTGCCGGTGGTGTCAGAAAGGAACTTAATTCTGTGTGTTTAGCACTGGGGCATGACACACAAACCCAAACACACACAAACTCACATGCAGACAGCAACGCAAACATGGATTACTGTGATGTCTTAATCAGAGCGTGACAGGCAGACAGGTCGGGCCGTTCCTAGAAAAGCATTTCAAGTACAGGATACTAGGCATGGGATGATAATCGGATTCAAGGTTTACAGAGGTTTGGAAAAGTCAAGGTTTTTAAACCGGCAAATTTTCCTGCTATACCGTTCATAAGGTATGTGTACGATTTTTTATTTACTTTTTTTTTTTTTTTTTTTTAGGACAACAGTATCTCCAGCAGAAACGTTATTTAAAGATGCTGTTTTTAATTGTAATGAAATCTGTGTTTTTGAAACTCATGAAGACTTGAATTATTTAGCCTGACATGTTAACTGTTGCAAAATATTTTAAATGTTTCATTTATTCATTCATTTTTTTTGGCTTAGTCTTTTTATTAATCTGGGGTCACTTATCCAGCATATGCTTTACGCAGCGGATGCCCTTCCAGCTGCATCCCATCACTAGGAAACATGCATACACACTAATTTACACACATACAGTATACGGCCAATTTTAGCCTACCCAATTCACCTATACCACATGTCTTTGAACTGTGGGGGAAACTGGAGCACCCAGAAGAAATACACGCAAACTTAGGAAAACATGCAAACTCCACACAGAAATGCCAACTGACCCATCCAAGGCTTGAATCAGCAAGCTTCTTGCTCTGAGGCAATCATGCTACCCACTGTGCCACCGTGATGCCCATTTTAAATGTTTTTCAAAATAAAATATATTGTGTTCAAAGAGGAAAAAAGTTTTAGTTTTTTACTCAGACATTTAAATGAATATATTTTAGAGCAGTAATCACAATACAGTGAAACCGTGATATTTGTATCCAAGGTTATTTTTTTATCTAAGGCTAAGGTACAGTAGGCCCATGCCTACAGGATACGTTCATACACTTTTTTTTTTAAAGGGCTGAGATGATGATAGCAAACTGCTTGAATAATTTTGTATTTAAAAACAACACTATTGCCCTTATTGCATTTTGTAAGCACAAAATAAACTGTGATTGTTGATTATAGAATTGCTGTGCAGTAAATTGGCAAGTTATTATAAAACACCAAAATGCGCAGATTTGGGCTGGACTACAAACAGCTTTGAACTGGGCAGACTGCTAATCATGATATCTATTAGTTAAGCTTTTAATCAGCCACCTGCCTAATTGCATAATCAAATCAGCAACCTCTCTAAAACAAGTGACGCATAGAAAGCAGTCTGGTGGTGCTCCTTCTGAACGTTCCCCTTTTAAAGGTGAACGCAGAATGAAAACACATCATCTGACACCCATCATGCAAGTCACAAAAAGGGTCTAAGAATCACAACACTCACATGTCCATTCATCCATATGTGTTTATTTTAGCACCTAAGGGCAAAGTGGCTATATGACATGTTATTATTATTATTATTATTATTATTATTATTATTTAAATTTATTTTTATTTTTTTACACAATGCTTTAAAATGTATATAACAAGTTTATATATATATTTAAACAAAAGATAACATTTGTCATTTTGATCAATTGTGATTTACTGGGGAAAATGCTGTAAATGCAGGACTGGGTTATCCAATGGATATTATGGGCACAGGATATTTACATGATCTCCACTTAACAATCTGTATTAAACAATGAGTACATTTTAATGGACACTATTAATCTGATTTTAATACGAGTAAGACGATACTCTGATTAAATGTGGTAGACTATTTTTTGATTACCTTAATTCCAATTAAATTTATAATCGAACTAAACAGAAAGTAAGACATATGGAGTATGCCGGTTTTAGTCGCATTATTGAAGTGCAGTACACGTAAACACCCCAATTAAACTATTACCTTCATGTAGGATTTTCGTTGCATTTTGCGATAGGGTAGTCTATACACACTGTTTGACACTATTCTCTGCACCTACCGAGTCAGTGAAGGACCACAGACACCTGCATCGCGAAATGCAGAGGGTTTTTTTTGCGCATACAGTTCATATTGACTTTCGATATCTCATTTTTTTCATAGGGGACATTCATTAAAGTAAAAAAAATTAATTAAAAACCCGAAATTATATGAAACTCCGGAGGAAATGTAGATAGTGGGGTGACGCATACATGTTAATCATACTACTGTATGTGCTATAACAAGTAAAACAGGATCATGAAGGGAACATTCACAAAAGCAACTCGTGTAAACACCTTAATTATATTATTATTCAGTCTTAAGGCAGTCTTATTTAGATTAAGGCAAATAATTTGATTACTGAATGTCCCTGTAAACATAGTTAGTGACAACTTTACTAAAGATGGCATAGGTTGTCAAGTGCATGGCAACATGTTTTGATATGTTCAGTCATCAACCCAGTTTTACCCTTTTTTCATCCATTGAAAAAGACAGAATCTGCAGACATTTTTTGCTCAGAATTTTGTAAAAAAAAATCTGCAGATTTATATGGAATGATTTTGGGAGTATCAAAACTAAAGGTGTACAGGTAACTAAACTTAAAGGTGCAGTAGGTGTCAGAGACATTTTTTTTTGTTGTGCTGGTTGAAAGACTCTTCACATTCCAATAGTATTGATTAAAGTAAATGATTTAAATGTATTTGTAATGTAATGATCTGAATATGTTTTTTTTTAATTCTGGGTAAGGCATTAAACAAAAAAAGTTCATCCAATTAAATAGTATCGGGCTGACATCTTCCATAATTCCGATAAGTAGCTCAAACTGTCTGTCAGCAAATGCAGATTTGAACAACTGCACAGCTGTTTGTACGCAGATCCGCCATTTGTGCATATACACGCGTTTGTGAGAGAGAGTGCGCATGAGTGGTAAAAACATGCTGAATCTAAATTTTTTAAAACCTGAATCAATATTGGAGTTACTTTTGCACACTGGAGGAAAGATGACACCATGGCTGAAGGATTTCTTTTAGACAGGTAATGTTCTGTTTTAAAACTATTTTAGCTTCACGCAAAGCTGATGTAGATGTTGTTGTTACAAATGGGCTATATGCACAGAAGTGTTGTTCAGCCACTAAAATCTAATTTAATAAAGTAAAGCTTGATAAACTGTGTGTCTCCGTTGAGTTTTTTAACTGGTGAATAACATGATCTAGTGTTATATCAAGTCAGTGCACGTTCGCAGGTTCATGACTTAAAGAGGCGTGGCTTTGGACGGCAAAGGAGGGACATGAAATTTCTAAGTTATTATGCTAATGCTAGCATTCTGGCAGATCACCTACTGCACCTTTAATATATGAAATAAAAAATAATACCTTTTTAACTTGTATTTAATGTTTCAATGCAAATCCTATTAGATGGCAAGCAAAGCAAGTCTCTCAACTAATAAATTTACTAAAAGAGGGAAAATATTACATTACAAACTGTATTGTAAATAAAGTATTGTAAATAAATCATATGGACATTTTCATATTAGTCAATAATATTTCTGAAATTAATTTAAAAACGGAATAAATATCCATTTGCACACATTTACGCAAGTAAATAGACTCTATAGGCAGAAAATCTGCGGAAATCTGCAGGTTTCTGCGCACTCAGATTCCACGTGGGCCTACATATCTGTTCAGAAATATGTATATTTCCATTAAGATTTTAAAAATAATATTTATTGGGGGTGTTTAAACAGCATACTATTTAGTTTATTACAAAAAATATTGCAGCTATTAACACTACAGCATCTTATTAATGACATTCTAAATATAACCCATTTGTATTTAAATTCTTGTAGTTCATAAAGGAGTTAGTTTTTTGTTTTTCGGGGGATAAAATAAGACACTTTTATTCACATTTATATGTTGTATATTATAAATACACTTTAAAAAAGTATATTTCTACCTAAGTACTGCTTCAGTGCACTTGAACAAGTGTAGTTAATAGCATTCATTTTTATTTTATTAATACATTTCCTAAAAGTGTGCTTTGAATGCTTTAAAAAATAGTTAAATCTTTGGAAAATACACTAAAAAGTAATACCTAGATCTATCGGAGTTGGGGTTAGGGTTAGTGTATTGACATGTACTTGCAAAGTTTCTTAGAGTCAGTTAAATGTCTGTTTAGCAGCAGTATCAACAGATATCAAGCAGACAGTCTATAATACTCAACTGGACCATCAAAATAAAGTGTTACCCTTATTTAAATTGAGTTATCGCTATAACCTCAAACAAATAATAATAATTTCTATAATTATGTATACTAGTGGTACTCCCAAGGTTTAGTTCACCCAAAAATAAAAATGACCTCATCATTTACTATCTCATGTGGTTTTAAACCCTTTTGAGTTCCTTTCTTTTGTTGAACACAAAAGAAGATGTTTAGAAAAATGCTGTTTGTTGGCATTCATCGACTTTCATAGTAGGACAAAATTGGAAAGGACCTATATAAGTATGTCCAGTTAATTCAGTACATTTAAAGAGACTCATGATTGTTATGTTCTCTTAGCAACAAATCTTGCTATTTGAATATGCATCCATTTTACTCCTTAGTCCTTTTAAAACATTATGTTGGCTAAATTATTATTATTTAACCACAGTTTACTATTATATTATTATGTTAGTTAATATTATTACATTATGTTGGTTCCACAAATATCAGTTAAAACATAGTATACAATGTACATAAAATGTACAAGCAGTGTTGTAGAACAAGTAAAAGAAAGATTTGGGGAGTAGGAATGCACTTGATGATGCTGTATACTGATGACTGCATTATGCTTCTAATATGATATTCAGGATTTCTCTCTCTGCAAACACAGAGCTGCATCAGGCTGCAATCAGACCTCTTCAGCCGAGCCTGATTGTGGTCAGCTGCCATGAGTAGGCCTTAAACAAACACCTTGTGTGCTGTCATTGTTGGCCTGTGCGTTTTAGCACGAGGCTGGGCCACCACAGCCAAGTGTTTCAATTCCTGAAGAGCTTCCAGAAGAAATTAGTATGTAATGACCGCACTCTGCAAGAAGAAAGGCCCATTATGGCTCTCGCCGACTGTACTTGGCTTTCATTTGCAAGCTAAATGGATGCGCGCGAAGGTGAGAGTTCACTAGCCATTCAAGTATTTGGCTTTAACAGGCTCCAGCACTCTTGCTTTAATTCAAGCAGAAGGACAAGTATGAATAATCGCTCTAGATAAGACTCATCAAAACACGGTTCCAGCGCCTGCCTTTTTTTTTTCTTTTTACCCCTAGCCTTCTTGTCGTCTCCCTCCTTCACATCCAAATGGACAGCGAAGCCTGGTGACTATGATGCCTGGTTAATCTATGATTTCGACACACTTATCTCCTGTCTCAAATCAAAATCTAGTTGCGGAGTTTAGTTTAGTGGTTTTTTTTGCAAAATCCCCTAAATGTGCAACTGAAATAGTAAGCGATTGTCACCTGATGCTAATACAGCCCCCACCCACCATCTGACACCCCGCACTCCCCGTATAGCCCTCCTAAATGATGTGTGTGTGGCCAATTTGTAGAGAATGGCTGTGTAAGAGATGTCTCTTTGTTAGCCCATAATAACCAAGGACGGAATGTTTTATTTAGATACATGAGGGTGCACAGCCAAAAGCGCTAATTCGTGGCCCCGAGGGTGTTCATTTCACGTAATGTATGCACAGGCTAATTTATAACACTGTGACTAATTTCCATTTCTTGTGCTTGGAGTTGCCTTGCTAATTACAGGATTTTTTTCTTTGGTCATTTTTTTCCTCGACTCTTCTTTCATAATTACAGCTCAGCATTCAGGGAAGGAACTGTTGCAAATGAGATGGGCCTCGTCGCGTTCGCTGACTGATGCACTCCTGCGTCCAGGTGAGCCCAAATCCCTGACAAGAGTTGTGGTCTCACCCCCATCTGCTCCAGTCGCCGCTCGCCGCACATCTTTGATGTGAGCCCATCCTCGCTTGTGCAACTATACCTTATCCTGTTTCCCAATGATCAGATAGAACCGCCTGTAATTAGCTGAGCGACTTTAATTAGGAAAAAGTTAACTGTTACATGAAAGCTGCCACATCTGTGATCCTACTGCTGCCTTGGCGTCAGGCTCCCAGGGGGTCTCCATCAAAGGGCTCCCTCCCGCTGTGCAGCCCCACTCTAGCATGCTCTCCTCTGCCAAATCAGGCCTGCCGATGCCAAGTGACAGAGCCGAGCGAAGATGCAGACATGAGTTAACTGTGCAAAACAAAAACAGGAAAAAAGAGGAGGATGGAACGCACCACTCGGCTCTTTCTTGTCTCTCGTTAGGCGAGGAACACAAGGCTGACACAAAAGGATCTGAGGCCAAACAATGTCACTTAACAAGACATCACTGGCTCATCATTAGCAATTTGCCAAGGCATAATTTTGTCCTCCCCTCACATAATGGGTATCTTGGGATGTTGTGAAAGGCTGTGCCTTGCGCCTGCCGCTTGTTTCGCTGTTTATTTCTCTCGCTCTGGGTTTCAGAAGCAGTCTTGCCACCTATGGCGATGACCGGGGCCGATGGTTTCCAGTACAAACAATTCTGGTACTGTAAGGAAGACCTCCCTCTGAGCTCATCCTCTTTTATCAAGGTATCTGTTTATCTGTTTTACTTGAGACAACAAGTCAATGTCACTTGAAAGTGTAAAATGCTCACCAGCGGAAGATTAAAAGCGGCAAAAAGTTTGCCATGTGTACTGTTCGAGGAAATTTGAGGCTGTTTAAAAACATTATTGACGTTCTCTCTACCCTTGTCTCTCTCACCCGGTCATGTTCAAGAACAGCTGCATTCTGCTACGGTCCTGTTAAATGTGCTTCAATGGCTTGACGTCTATCACTGCCATTAATCAGAAAGAAAAAGGCTTTTAATTTCATTGTGCTTGCATCCTGTTTCGCTCACAGATGGTACAGACAGACCTCTAGAATGCAGCTCGCGCTCTGCTGTCTGCCTGTCCCATCGCTTCCTATTCTGTGGGCCTTTTGTCATTGAACTGCCATTTATATTCAACGGACACGTGCACCAAGGAAAGAGACATGCCAGGTCATAACAACAATAACGCGATGCGAAGACAGAAATACATCACGCGTCCTGACAAGTGTGCTTCAGATGTCAATCACTCTGAGAGGAGCTCAGGGCTTTACTTCTTACTTGCCATTAGCAGCGGTTAGCATGCTAATTAAGCCTTCAAGTCGATCTAAGATGCCATGCCATGTGTTTTTATCTTCGTCGGGGAACGGTTTCAGCTGTCCGACATAGCGAAATGTAAGAGTTGCCTTCAGAAAGGCAACTCTAGTGGTACTACATTATATCAGCAATCCAGTCAATTTTAGACCAATTGAAATTTCCTACCCCTCTACCTCTCATCCCAGCTCAAACACGCATTAATTTGTCAAGCTTAACAACGCTAGCATAAATTGCTTAGTCCTTCATTGTTGAGTGTGTTAAATGTACAGACATGCACCGTGTAGCACTGACATAGCGCCTCTCGGCTGGCACAGAGAATGAGGAGATTGTGAAATCGATTTCCACATTGTATTTCACACCCTTTCATCAGGCATGGTTCCGCTGCCTGGAAAGCTCACAATTTCAAAAGCACTTAACATACTCTAGCCCTTTTGTTCGAGCGGCACACTACTTCTGTTGAGACATCAGTACAAATAAAACCAAATATCAGCATGGCGGTGACTTGAACTGAAGAACAACCAAATTAGTCCTAGCTAATATATCTTCATTACTGTTTGTCTTCCTCGTCACACCAAACGAATCTGACGCGCTAATGATTGCACGGCATTAAAGCGACAGCTTCTTCTGTCACTTTGAATGTGAGACGCGAAAGAAGATTATTACAGAGATTTCTTACATTCCCTGCTGTGAACACCAGAATGACACTTAAAATATAATGATGTTTATAACCACGCTCATTAGCACGGCTGTGTCTCTTCAGCAGAAATAATACTCCTCTTCATGGGAGCCAAACAGATTTCAAATTGCAGCAGAAGAGAAGCAGGCAGTTGTTTTGAGAAAAAAATATTGGATGCAGAGAAAGGCTAGTCTGTTTTGTACTGATTAGAATGCATACTTTAGGAAATGCCATGAAGAGTTAGCGAGGAGAACGCCGTTTGTCGTTTTTCACTTCATAGTAAGTGTAAATGTGTCATCACATTTGAGGATGACATTAATTTTTTGATATGTACACCTTTAAGAACACATACAACAACATAGTTCAACATTTTTTTATAGATTTATTATAATGCTTGCTGTAGAGGGTTAAAAGGATCACTACTGTATATGACAGCTTATTCTTCAATGCGGACGTGCGCTCATTTTTGCTATTGTTTCAGAACTTATGATTCAGTCGCCTATGGGAGAAATGACTAGGAATAATTAAGTGTTTGCATGACTATACAGACCAAGTAGAATAATATAATAAGAAAATATAAGTTTGCAACATCAAGCAGCATAACGAGCTGTTTTTGATGTCTAAAAATAAATGGAAGTGAATGAGACCGGAAGTCTCAAGCCAAAAAGGTTCAAATGGCTGCGCCTGCTTGTACATGAAGAATAAGCTGAATATTAGAAACTGGACTGGAGGACGAGTTTACCTGTATTCTTTTTACTCATTTGAATTAAGAAAATATTTGTTTATGACCACTTTTTTGTAATATCACACATTAAAGTGAATTTATTATACAATCATGGTGTACACAACAGTCTCTGGACTTGCTGCATCACAGACACCAATATTTTAACAATTTCTAAAAAAA
>CAIGQZ010032543.1:1003766-1024480 GCA_903798205.1 Danio tinwini
GCATACTGTAAATACAACTGTCATTTGTAGCTGTACATTAGACATAAGGCCAGCACCTATATAGTTCTTTGTCTACACAAACGTTAGAAAGTACTGATTGTGCTGTCAGTGTTAAGAAAATGCCATGTAGAGTTATAACGAGGATAACGCAGTTTGCCGTTTTTCACTTCCTAGTAAGTGTGAATATATCATCACATTTGAGAATGATATTAGTCTTTTGATATTTTTACATTAAAAATGATCACTACAGTTTATGACAGTATATCGGAAACTGAACTGGAGGACGAGTTTACCTGCATTTTAAGGAAACTGAAACACTGTATGGAAAATATTCCTGAAAGATGCAGTTTACACAAATGTTCTTATTCACTTGTATAGTCGTGATGTGTGGAATACTGTTTCCAGGTCCAAGACGATACTCATTTGAATTAAGAAAATATTCGTTTATGACCACTTTTTAGTAATATCACACATTAAAGTGAATTTACTATACAATCATGGTGTACACAACAGTCTCTGGCCTTGCTGCATCACAGACACCAATATTATAACAATTTCAAAAAAATGTATTACATTTTGGCCATCGTATATTAAGCATGAATATATAAATATATACATCGCTTTGTAAACGTTTATTATTACCATTTGTTGAATCTCCCATACAGTTTGATGGAGCACTTGGACCCGCTTCGCGTGACGTAACACTTAACAAGCAGATAAAGTTACATGAAATTTCGCAGTTGAAACCTACTTCCTCTCAAAGTGCATAGTCACAACTGTCATTTGTTGCTGTACAGTAGACATAAGGCCACAACATAAAATGGTTCTTTGTCTACACAAACATTAGAAAGTACTGATTGTGCTGTCAATGTTAATCCGACAGCAGAGGGAAGCAGTCATTTATCTAATGACACAGTTTTCCGTCTGAGTGATCAATGCCTGATGTAGAGGGGGGAAGTCGTGGCACTGTGAAAGTCCTTCGTCTTTTGCTTCATAAAATACTCTGATAGTTTGTCCATAATAGTTTTAGAAAAAGGATAAAATATTAGGCTGCATTTACAATGCATGGTTTAAGTGACTCAATTGCGATTTTTTTTTCCCCATGTGGAACAGATCGGATATGGCCCATGTACGTGTAAGCAGGAAAAAATCATGTAGATTACGATTTACTTAAATAAGATTCTGGCCTTGTTCACATGTGGAAGTTTATCCTATATGAATCAGATCCGTGCTCTCTTGTCTGCAGTGTAAGCAGGTAGATCGGATATTCACCTGTCAATGCAAGTCACGCGTCATTACAAGCCATATCGAATGATGTCAACTCTGATTCTTTCATTTCAGAACAGACTTCACAAAACCTTAAATCTCATCCATGAGGAATATAAAAGCTTTTATGTTGTCATGTAGCACAAGTATTTAAGCATGTTAACAAGCCATGGACATTACATTTAAATGCCTACTGGTTAAAATGAGATCTTTTCTGTCATAAACTATAGTAAAACAACTTCTCAAAAATAATTTTAAAAAATGAAACCCTGCAAACAGATTGAATACAAAAAAGGAGAAAAGGGCTCTCTCTTTTTTATCAGCTGTCAGTCAGCACACGTTCTTTTTTTTTTTTTGCTGCTCATTGCGCCTTTTGCCTTGTGCAATGTAAATGCAGAAAATCGGAAACTAGTCACTTTTAAATAATAATAATAATAATAATAATAATAATAATAATAATAATAATAATAATAATAATAATAATAATTCCTTACATTTATATAGTGCTTTTCTGGGCACTTAAAGTGCTTTACACATTAGGGGGAATCTCTTCATCCACCCCCAGTGTGCAGCATCCACCTGGATGACGCAACGGCAGCCTTTTTGCGCCAGACCGCACACCACACACCAGCTGATTGGTGGAGAGGAGACAGAGTGATGAAGCCAATTATGATATGGGGAGGGTTAGGAGACCATGATGTACAGAGGCCAGTGTGCAGATTTGGCTAGGATGCTGGGGTTAAACCCCTACTCTTTTTCGAAGGACATTCTAAGGAAGGATCATTTTAATGATCACAGAGAGTCATGACCTCGGTTTAACATCTCATCTAAAAGACGGCGCTCACTGAGCAGTATATAGTCCTCTTCACTATACTGGGACATTAGGACCCACACAGACCGCAGGTTGGGTGTCCCCGGCTGGCCTCACTAACACCACTTCTGGCAGCAACCTAGCTTTCTCATGTGGTACTGACCGGGCGCAGCCCTACTTAGCTTCAGTGTGCAACCATGTGAGAGTTGCAGAGAGCTAGCTGCTGGCCTAAAAGATAATGGAAAAAAATTGGATACTGTCACAAAATTGAAGTTGACCATCAAGATCTGCAGTGGTAATGCAGACTTATAAAATTCCTCTCGCCATGCCATACCACAATGTAGATAAATTAAATACTGTCTTACATTCCTATAACAGTTGTAAATACAGCACAGTAGTTTCGAAAACATGTTCTGTCATTGGCTTCTTGTAATTCAATTCAATACATCTTTATTTACAATTTAAATAGTTTCAAAGCAGCTTAACATAGAAGTTATAGTAAATTGATACTGTGTCAGTCCAGTTTTCAGAGTTGAAGTTCAGTTTAGTTCAGTTCACTGTGGTTTAATTTTCACTGCTGAAAGTCCAAACACTGAAGAGCAATTCCATTGATGCGCAGCTCAACGAGTTCCAAACCATGCAAGCCAGTAACAAGGAACAACCTTCACCAATTGACGAAAGTGAAGAAAAAAAAAACCTAGAGAGAAACCAGGCTCAGTTGGGCACGACCATTTCTCCTCTAGCCAAATTTCTTGTGCAGAGCTGCAGTCTAGGCGCCGGAGGCTGAAGGATTAAAAGTAACGGATTGGTTAAACTGTCATCACTGTCATGTTTGAAATAGGTACTTTTTGTTTCAACTTCACATACTTCTAACCTCAGATAGAGGTGTCATCCACAGACACGGTGCAATGGAGTTCATCTTTTTTTCCCCCTGTCCTCTTTTTTTAATCGTTCATCTGTGCAAAATGGCAGAAGACATTTTTTAAACAGCTTAAATTGTTAAAGAGGCGCAGAACATAGTTAAGTGGTTGAGATACAGCTGTTAATAGAGAGTCGGCTAGTGAATAGACAGGCACCTCTTTCAGCACTCTCCAGAACATTTAGTTTAACTCTCAATGTACTTCTGTCTGTGTCTCTTAGGTCAATTTATCTCTGCTCGGCTCTCTTGATAGGAGTGAATAATACAGGAGAGAGGGGGCACTGGCACATACATGGAGTGACCTCTGTTTGCTTTATATCTGCAAGTGCTGGAACTAGTTCTTTTCTTCAGATTGGTCATAATTGAAGAAATTGTTGTGGTTTTGTTGCTGTTGGTCTGTAGCTGATGTCACCGTAAATTGGATGTGCTCATAAAAAGATTCGTACAAAAGGAGCATTTGAAGGCAGGTGACCATGGAAGGTCTGGCTGAGGTGCCTCCTACACACGCGCATATAGATCTGCTCAAGCTGACTGCTGAAATTCACCTATTAGTAAGCAGGCTTTTCAGCGCTTCAGTCAGACCAAACGATCTATTGTAAGAAGCATATGTACTGGACCTTCGAAAAGATCACAGCTTTGATAGGACTGAAGCTGCAAAAAGATGTACTGACATATACTGTTGTATGGTGAAAACCGTGTCACCATCAAAAACTGCGATTTTTACTGCAAGATCAGCGAAAATAATCGCTAGCCACATCTAAATGCTTGCATTTCACAGTTAATCGAAAGGATGAAAACTTGTCTACCTCAATCCGATCTTTTGAAATCATGAATGGAGAACTAAATTGAAATAGTCAGAGTCCTATCGGAAACTGTCTTAACTAAGTCCAGGGATTCGTGCATTTTGACAGGGCATTTCAATTGCACTGTCTGAGTAAGATGTTGAAGGACAAAAAAAGACAGGAAACTTTGACAAATATCATTCTTAACATTCAAATGGCCTCTATTGTCATTATGGACGGCAAGATTAAGTTCACCTCATCAGACATGAGTATGACAGGTGACTCAATAGGTTGATGCCAAGCCGTGAGCAGAGGAGATTAGCAGGGCACTGATATCATTATTTGCAGCTATCGGGGATTCAGCAGGGAGGCAATTGTAATTTCTAGGCTTATTAGTCCACACTCTGTGCAGGAGAAAAGCCTGGTGATAAAGCTTGCCGCTGACAGCCCAGCATTTCGCCACCAAGTGCTGTCACCGTGACACTTACCAAATGCCAGCAAGCTAGCAGCCTTGTAATCCTGCCTAATAGAGGTTAAAACAGACCACGGAGAGGTGCTCATTGATGATCAAAACAAATGGCACTATTTGAATTTGGATCTTGTGAACGCTTCTCGTGGTGAGGGAATGGGTTCAGTTGAGCATGCTCATTGCAAATATTCTTTTTTTTTTCACAAAATACAAGTCATTATGATTAAGTGAATTAATAATCCCCAAGCTACACCCCAGCAAACAATTTTGTCTTTAATAGACGTCTAATAGACATCTAAACGTAAACAGCTTGGCTAAAACATAACTACACTTGGGCTGTCAATGAAAATCTAATATAGATATATAAGAATAGCTCAAAGCTAGACTAGTCGTCAAATGGATGGATGTTTAGTCATTAATTTCTGTTTATTTGTTTTGGCCTGTTCTTGACATGTATTAGATTATTACTGACAGCCCAAATTTAGCCTTGTTTTAGCCTAGATGACTATGCTTAGACTAGGGCTGTAACAACAGATTAGATCGATTAAAATCGATTACTAAAAAAATTTCATAATCGATTTGTCGTGTCTTGACATTTGAACGCACTAATTCCATCAGAGTTTAGAGCCTTATAGACTGGATGGAGCAAAAAAATTAGCTGTGGTAACATTAGAGGAAAGATACATGGCGAAGGCAGAGAAATCTGTGCAACCGTCATCCAAGGTGTAGTAGCATTTCACACTAAATAAACAAAAAAGTGTGTTAACGGCCAAATATGCGAAAGTGATGACTGGAGCACTACAGCAATAATCCAGCGCCTGAAACGCAAACATGTTGGCGTCTTTGATGAGGAGGAAGGAAGCAACAGCAGGGTAAATCACTACAAAATTCTACTTTTGTTCCGTTTTGAAGTGAGAAAGGTAATGTCCCTGGTGGTGGTGTTTACTTGTTATCCAGCTTGATAAGCATGACGTGAAAAAGCTTTTGGCGCGTTGGCTGGTGCTGAGCCAGAGAAAGACGTGTCATATTATCACAATTATGCAGTGTTTTTAACCACCTAATGCTTATTTTATGTTTTAGACATGTAATTACACACAAGTACTGGTAAATCAATACAGTTAGAGTTTGTAAAACACACAAGACAGTCTATGGAAGTCTAACTATTCATTCAAATATAATTATTAGCCAATGTGTATTATTCATATCAGATACACATAGTGAAAGTAACAATAAAGTTCAATCTATTCTTCTCCCAGCTGGCCAGCCACTTGCTTGCATGCGTTTTAGGAGTAACTGATGAATTTATGTGCTAAATCCTGAGTGTTCTGCTTTTATGAATGAGGCATGCGTGCGGCTGCAAGTAAACATGGCGATGCCCATCTTTAGTTATAGAACACAATCAAGATCATTTACACGTTTTCTAAAAAAAAAAAAAAAAACACACACATATATTTTGTATTAAAACAGAAAAGCATAAAAAAAGGGATACATCTGTCATACAACGCTATTGTGGCTGCGGTGTGTCACGTGACAAACATGATGCGTCGCCAAGGAAACATTAAGGGCTCTGTTTTGACGATCTAGGTGCAAAGTCCAAAGCGCAGAGCGCAAAAGCATTAAGGGCGTGTCAGAATCCACTTTTGATTTTGATTTGATTTGGTTTTATATGGTTTGATTTGATTTATTTATTTTCGAACAGAAATATCATACATAAAATATCTTCAACAAAAAAAATATACATTTTAACATGGTCGAAAATGGAGCAGGATGAAGCACTAGCTTATTATTTTCCCACCCTATTACCACACACATCATTCGTCTATTCTTCTTTATACATAAGACATATTTTATCCTTTTGGCATCTTTGACATATTATATGTTTGATTCCATTTGTACATTCACATTTTATAACATAGACCCCCCCCCCCAAAAAAAAAAATATATATATATATCATCATAGCTTTTTCATTTTATGCTTTTCAATCACCTTCATCATTATATTATTTTAATAATATACATTTATACTTTTTAACTTTTTAAATTGATTAATATCCTGACATTGTTTGAGAATCTGTTCTAGACTGTTCCATAAATTCACACCACATACAGACATACACAAACCCCTTACAGTTGTCCTTGTTTTCAACCTCCTAAAATGTTGTTCTTCTCTCAGATTATATCCCCCTTGTCTTTCTTCAAAAAACTTTTGTATGCATTTTGGAAGTAATTTATTCCTAGCTTTAAATATAAATTGTGCTGTTTTAAATGTAACCAAATCATTAAACTTAAGTATCTTCAATTTAAAAAATAAAAGATGTGTATGCTCCAAAAACCCCACTTTTTTATCAGTCTAATTACTTTTTTTTGCATTGTACATAACGATTGTAAATTAGATTTATATGTATTCCCCAAATTTCAACACAATAACTTGTATACTCGTATACACATAAGTGTGTTATATACATTGATTTATTGTCCAGGATAAATCTTGCTTTACACTATTGCTACAGTTTTTACATAATTTTGATACCATATTATTTATTTTACTTAATGAGTTATAGGTATGTTTTGAGAATAAACCAATCAGAGTCTCATCTCCCATTCCCTTTAAGAGTCAGTTGTGTCGCGCCTAGGCGCATTTGCTATTTACATGACTTTGTGGGTGCAAAAGCGCTTCAAAACAATTAAGAAAACAGTTAAACAGACCATCTGTAGTGCGAGAATGAGAGAATATGCCTCCTCATTTTTTACTTTCACTTTCACTCTCTTCCCGAAAGGTGTTGTACACACAGACATCCATAAGCCTACATAATTAATTTAGTTGTTAAGCTCAAAGATTTGTTTCAAAACTATTCCTAAATTCAGTTCTAATTTCTAGCAAATGAATAAATGAACAATAATAGCGGTGTGCTCAAAAAAATTTGCATATATGAGTTATATCCAAATACACATGCTATGCCCCGTATGGTTCAAAACCTGACAGGTGGGCAAATCTAAGCTTGTTTTTATTAAAACAAATATAAATATGCATATAATAAATACTACTACTACTAATAATAACATCATACAAAAGCAAATTGCCATGAATAAACTGAAAAAGCCCCCCGAGATGAAGGCATAAAAGAAATGTAGAAAATTATAATTTTTGTAATATTTCAGTCCTTTAATTCCTTTTCATTTGTAAAGATATTTGCGTATTGCTGTACATCCTGTGTGTATTAAGCAATGTTTTAGCGAGGCGAACAACTAACACGCTCTGCGCTGGACCTCCTCTCAGCTGGTCTATTGTGCAGTCTATTTTAGTTCCTCAAAATAGCAGTGCGCCAGCAATGCGCCTTAAAACACCTCCTTTTTTAGACCAGAACGTCTATGAGCGCAAATGCATTTGCTATATAAACAGCGTGGTGCAAAATGTCAAAACGACACTTGCGTCCAGCTGAAACTGGCAAACAACAAATCCGTTGTGCATTGTATGTATCTTGATTTAAGATTTGTTTTAGATATTTAGACTGAAAACAGGACAAAACTAAGTTAGTTTTTTTATATTATTATTTTTATTAGTATTATTATTATTATTATTATTATTATTATTATTATTATTATAACCGCTTAGGGATGTTTAAGCACAACATGTTGGTGCACTTTCTAAAGATTTCAGTTCTGTTTTTGAATAAAGGGTTGTAAAAGAATGCTTTTTTTCTATCCAAAGTATCGATTAATCAGAAAAATAATCAACAGATTAATCGATTGTTAAAATAATCATTGGTTGCAGCCCTAGTTTAGACATCTATTAGACATCTATTAGACATCTTTTAAAAAGAAACAAATGCTTGCTGGGACAATTTGTAAACATGCTTCTGTGTTAAATTCATTGGCTTTGATCAAGACTCTTCTTCCTATGCGATCCTGTTCCGACATCTGTCTCTCAAACAGTGTCCTGTGCCCACAGTGGCCCTGAGGGGCCTTCTTTCGGTACGGTTCTAAGCCTAAAGCTCTTTGGCAAGTCTAATTAATATTCCTTGCTGCTTTTCCGTTAAGCTCATTAATGTTTGTGCATGTCCGTTACTCGCACACGATGTAAACAAGCCTGGAAATTAAGGCCCTTTTGGAGACCGCAACAGTCACCACCTCCGTGAAACAACTTCAGAGCGAGGAGAGAGAGGCAGAAAATACTCACCTGAATCCTCCGTTGGCCAGATTTGTGCATCTCAATGCAGGCATGAATTGAAATGTTGTCCTGGAGGAATGGAGATGTGTGTGACTGTATTTGGCAGCCAGTGCCCCTCATTACTCTTCATTTGTAGATCAAACAACACCTTAGCGTCTCACCGTCTCTGACAGCTTAATCTGGCTCTATCGGGAGACGGGGAAAAGTGACAATGGTATTTGTATGTTTTGGAGATATTTCTCAATTATTTTTACATGCATTTTGTATGATAAGCATCACGCGGCTGTCGTTTTAGGACTGGTGGAAACAATTCAGCGACTAGGGAAGGACGTAAATGGTATTCATTGTGATTCCTGAGAGCTGTGGATGTGATGTCGTCTTCAGGCACTGACATTTGAAAAGCAATATCCTATGCAGTTCGGCAAGACGGAAGTGCCCATTTCTGGACAGCATAAGTAATCTCACAGAAATTAGAAATGTCACCAATTAAAAGTCCTTTCATAGTCCCTCTATTGTGAAGTGTACAGAGGACCCGACTAACACCCATAAAAGGTTAATTACATTTCACCACGAAGAAAAGCCATTTCAGGGTTTCTCTATTTGCCTGGATTTAGCTGTGTTTGTTCATTTACGCTTTACTTCATCCACCCGTCCTTTGTTTTCCGGACACTTTTTCTGTGAGCAAATGCATAAAGAGTCTGACACGCTTGACTGTAACTTAGCACAAAATATCAGATTGGAGAGACGGGGACAGAAAGAGATGGGATGTGTGGGCGTACGGGCTGAAATCTACCTTGGTTTACCTCGACTGCGGCAATTATCATTAAGCCCCCTATATAAGCATTCCTCTCAGACAGGGCTGAAAGCGTTGCAAGACCCACATATAATATTCGATTAAATGGGCCCCCCCAAAAAATCAATACACAATGCAAATGAAAAGCAGCACAAGTAGCCACTCAGTATGCATATTTTCAGTCAAGTACACTCTCTGACCTGCTGCAGTGCGCTTGCCAGCAAACTCAGCGCTCTGGAAAATAACAGCTGAGGTATTGTAACACCGCTCCTACTTGCTCGCTATATCTGCCGTACAATAAACCAGCTATGAGCAATGAATGTATTGAACAGATGCTGGCACAGATTCATTCAGCGATTGCGCGTAGAGATAATGTTTGCTTCCTTCCGCTGCAAACACAGCTGTAATGAACGGCTCCAAGCGCTAGGCACTTGTTTTGTGTCAGGGATGTACAAGGATACAACAGTGCAAAAGGAGGCAATTATGTGTGGGGCATGTGTTGGGTGAGCCCACGCCTCTCTCCTCCGCTTTGTGCCCATTGTGTGTGGAATTACCACTGGACGTAAACACGAGGGGAAGAACACTCACAGTGGAGCACAAGATACAGAGTGACTACAATGCAAACAGATAAGTGCTCATCGCATAAGTCTAACCAGCAGGTCAGAGTCAATATTACCTGTCATTTCTGAAGATTCTCATTTCGCATACCAACTAGTTGGCACTTTATTAAAGCAATTTTTTTTTGTTTTTTTTTTTCATCAGGGTGAAGTGTTATTGCAAAAATTAATCTCTCGTTTTCATTTTCTCTGAAAAACAGCATACATTTATTTGCTATACTAATTTGTTTGCAATGTGTTTTTTTTTTACAGAATGTCCAGCATTTAAAACATTAATGCTTGTATAATTAATCGCCAATTTATTTATTGATAATTTATGATTTACATGATAGCACACACAGAGAAAGGGTTCTCTCCATATTAATGTATTTTTCCTGCACAGAATTAAAGACTTAAACATGGTGTGGGCGCTGGTTAGATGCGTTAGTTTCATCTATCGTCGTCTTTTGCTTTTCAATTTTATGTCTGTGCTTTTCTTTGCCTCCTGGTTCTTGTCACACACCTCAGCAGAGAGAGCATTTGAATGCATTTCCAGTTACGGTGTGAACTCATTATTGAAAAGGTCAGGTCTATACATAAATGTATAGCACTGTGTTTAGTATCCTGGGCTTCTACTGGAAGCCTCTGGGGAAACACAAAGCAGACCTAAACACACAGCAGCCTTAAAGGAGCTGTCAATCATCCAAACTCTCTAACCTAAACCTCTTTTGTAACTGGAAGGAATAGTGTTGCACAACTTGCTACAAAAGGATCATTGGCTGTGATTCTTTGCATAATGATAACCTCAGCATAAAAAAAAAACCCATTGGTATTGATGTTTTTGGAATGTGAAAAAAAATTGTTTTCTCTGTTGTTAATAACCCATATTAAAACTGCTGTTAGGATCGGTGTAGTGGTTATATTAGATTTTAAGATGTGCTGCTTATCCATGTCCTTTTTTGCTTCCTATACTGTGTATCTGTTGTATGTTCTCCCTAGTTTTTCGCAATTCCGCGATCGTTGAATCCAACGCAAAATCAACAAAAAGTCGCACATTTTTGCAATCCTGAAAAATATCCTCAAAAATATAAATTATCTCAGAAAGCATCCAAGTCCAAATCAATCGTTCATTTATTTTATTTTCGGCTTAGTCCCTTTTTTAATCTGGGGTTCCCACAGCGGATTGAACCGCCAACTTATCCAGCATATGTTTACGCAGCAGATGCCCTTCCAGCCATCACTGGGAAGCATCCACACTCACACTATGGTCAATCTTAGCATACCCAATTCACCTTAACCACAATGTCTTTGGACTAAAGGGGAAACCTGGAGCACCCTGAGAAAACCCACGCGAACACGGGGAGAACATGCAAACTCCACACAGAAACGGCAACTGACCCAGCCGAGGCTCAAACCAGCGACCTTCTTGCTGTGAGGCGAACGTGCTACCCACTGTGCCACCGCGTGATTTATTTGAGTGTCTCTCGAAAAATGACATCTCACCTGCTCCCTTACAATCATTAAATTACATGGAAGGGGGCAGAATTGTTTTGCAGCCTGTGCAGTAAGCAGACATGTAAAGTTAATGCAAAGATGCAACATCCTGTGGCGCAAATTAGGCGTTTTGTTCGTTTGACACGCTTAAGACTGCAAAAGAAAGTGTGAGCAAACATCTAACAAACAGAGCAATGGAACAAACAGAGAAGCAAGCAGCTTACAATGATGGAGATTGGTTCAAGGGTGACGGCTGCTGCATGTGACCGAATTGAAGAAGATTGTTTTTGCTTTACAGGTATGGCTGATATTATGATCTGCATCAAATCGATACATTATTTCCTTGCCAGTAACGAGAGAAAATGCTTCCCTGTCATTGACGAGTTTTACAGCAGTCCGTGTTTTAGGCCCCGTTTACACTAATACATTTTAGTTTTAAAACGCATAAGTTTTGCTACGGTTACGCCATCCGTCCACACTACGCCGGAGTTTTCGAGCCCCGAAAACGGAGCGTTTTGAAAACGCTGGAGAGGCTGTTTTCATTCTAAAACGCTGCTGCTCCGTCTTAGTGTAGATGGGGGAAAACGGAGACATCTGAAAACGGAGGTGGGGCTATAGACATTCGCCTCTCTGATTGAGGCTTTTCCCTCAATATTAAGTAGCCTTCACACAGTTCAGTCTTCATCCTCTACTTGTAAGTTCAGACTTCGCAAATTGACATGAAAAACAAACTCCCTAGTGTGTACTTTATAAAGTTATTCACATCATTCTGGCTACGCTGTTTCACTATCTTAACAATAAAATGAAAACATGATATGAGGAACTGCCTATTTTCATTTTGTTATTATTAGCAAATTAACAGACATCAGAAATGTTAAGGCGTCAGGTGGCTTCATAATATTAGCGTCATCTTCATGCATATTTATAACAAAATGGAGCCTATAACATTACTGCCTTCCTTCATTTTCATTGAAAATACGAAACATACCCTCTCTTACAATGAATATCAGTTTTAATAATTAATAATGTTTATACAATAAAGAAAATAAAAGCAAGCGATCAGTCAATGTTCAGAATCGGTGTACGCGGTTACATTAATTAAGATATTAACCTAACTTATCTTTGCGCTCAGCCAAAACATGTTACCTGAGAACAAGTAATAGATTTAAAAGACTAAAGTCAGGGAGTATGTAGTTAGATATAGACAACAAAATTAATTAAATATCACGTTTAACAAATATAGTGAGATTAGATCCAGCGAGAGATCCTTGATGAACAGTCTGACAAGGACAGCTCTTATATGGGTATGCGTTTAAAGCACGCTGCAGTGCATGCCAGAGAGTGTGTGTGTGATCACGTGATGTGCGTTTTCACCGTTTTAGTGTAGACAGAGAGCTGTTCAGAAACGCTGGGTGAAACGCTAGTGTGGACGCGGATCATTTTCATTCTAAAACGTCATTTTAAAACTAAAATGTACTAGTGTAAACGGGGCCTTAGGTATATTATGGTGAGGGAACCCTAATGCATGTCCTGTGTGAGGTACATGATGTCAGATGCCCCATGGAGTCAAATCTGAGAGAAAGTAAGATAGTGGACAAAAACAAGAGTTATACAACCTTCCTTTGGTTTAATCCCTACCGTTTTAGATCTGTTTTAGTCTTGATGAGAGACCAGAATAAAGAAGCTTTGTTTTTTATGATTTTTGTCATGGTCATTGTGTCAGATTGCACACCTAAACTAGGTGTTTGTAGTAAAAATGAAAAGGAATGAGAGAATAAACAACAAACAGACAAAATTAGGCTTGATTTGTGGGCAGTGGTGGAAAGAGTACTGAAAAATCATATTTAAGTAAAAGTACCATTACTTGCCCAAAAATGTAGTGGAAGTAGATTAAAAGTATCTGTTGTAAATATTACTCAAAGTATGAATAAAAAGTAGCCTTTTCAAAAGTGCTTGAGTAGTGAGTATTACGCTGTAAAAAGCTGATGCATTTACCTGTTATTTGTGGATGTGTGTAAACGTAACATTCTGTAGTGCATTTAGTTATTGCCCAGCAGGCACACAACATCATGAGAAGTTAATATTAGGTTAGATTTAGGTTGTGATGTCAGGTGACCAAAATTCAATGTTTAGCCAGTGTCTAAGGATTTAGGTTGTGTTAAAAAGTGACCAAAATCCAACATCGAGCCAGCATCATCATATTGACGTCAAATACTGACAGTTATTGGTCAGCTATGGCAACCAAAATCCAACATCTGATAGACGTCATATTGGTAACATCCACACAACGTCAAGCTGTAACATCATTAGACATTGATTCTTGGTTGATTGGTCAGCCTGATGTTGGGTTCTGATGTCTACACGATTTTCATTGCAAATGCAACATCCCCATGACAGTGGGGTACAACATCAATCTGACATCATGTTGACGTCTTGTGCCTGCTGGGTTTTTAAGGCCATTTCAGTCATCATACAGTAAACATCTGTCATCTTTTCATCAGTGACATGCATCTAAACAGTCTCTGGGTCAGTGTGTGTAAAGATTTTGGACATCTTCTTGGGCACTTTTAATGCTTCTAAACAGTTTGCTACAATTATAAATCCCCCATGTCTTGAGGTAGTTCAGTATGATGTAATTTACCTTCTATGTGCGATTTGATTGGACAGGAATCACAGGACTTATTTTTCTAATCCCAATAGAGAAGAAAGTAGTGACTGCAGGTTGAAGAAAAGTAAAAGTACCAATACTGCATTAAAAATGTACTCAAGGTAATGTAAAAGTACACATTTTTAAAACTACTTAGTAAATTACAAATTTGAGTATGTGTAATTTTTTACTTTACACCACTGATTGTAGGTGAGAGTTAATTGGGTATCTCCTACGTCTGTTTTTGGCCTGCTCCCTGATATATAAATTCCATTGAGAAATGCTAAAAACATATTGCTCATCTGTGCTTGAACAGTCTACATGAGATCTGTTAAACGGAGAGCTAAGAGCTTCATGTGTGCTACTCACCCTTGTAGAAGTGTGTTAACCCAGTGGTCTCAGCATAGAGCTGCTTTTCTTCTGTTATGGCATTGTCTATTCACACCCCTTGGCTCTTAAAGAGTCATATCCTGCCCTGTTTGGCTAAAGAAGACTTTCTGTCTGTATGGACCCTGTAACCCCTCCTTCTTGTCTGTCACAATGGGGGACTTTAAGCTTTAACACTGGTGATGGGGCAACAGGACAGACCACCAGCACACTTGGCCACCACATGTCCTATAATCGGAGAGCAAAACAAAAGCACATTGAGGCCTCCCAGCCTCTCAGTTCTTTTGTGAGACGACCCTTAGGTACTAAGGCTCACAAGGCACCATAGAAGCACTTCCTGTGCCTGGACTGGCAAGAAATTTATCACCCAATCCATCAATTTCCATTAGAGCTGGAGATGGATGTTCTAAAAAAGATGACTTTGTAGATGCTTGGTAATTGGTGCTGCTTGTTTTTTTTTCCATATACAATGGCTTCTGTTATTGCCATCTTTTCTTTTGTCCCTCTGTCTGCTTCTCTAATGTATGAGCATTGGTGGGGGATCTCCACTGTCTCTTTGGCAGATATCAGGAGAGCTCTGTCCTCACCCTGCCTGCTGAAGCTTCACCCTTTGTTGGGTAGCTTTAATAGGATTAAAATGAGTTTCCAGGTCTATCAGGGAAAGCTCCGCACCGACCATATATGGACGCATCTCTTGGGGGACGTGTCATTGTTGTGCCATAACGTTTGGGGTAAACTCTTGGTGTCCTGGTGTGGAGGGGCAGGGAGAAAGCATTCCCTGAGGTCAAGCCGAGGGAAAATCCCAGGATTATGGTAACACTCATTACAATGCACACAAAAGCAATGGGACCAGAGAAAGCGCAAATAGGGCGCTTAAGTCAAACAGCATGGGCCAAAGGATTCTCTCCTCAACCCTGACATTGATTAGGTTTGTCCGATTAAAAACTTGGCAAAGTGTTCACTCAAATAATAATTTAAAATCCTATAGAATATTATAATTTAACAGTAAAATTAGACATTTAACATATCAGCGTCTTAATAGATCAGCCTTTTTAAAGCCGTAGTTGTGTTGATGTGTATTTTTAGTGGCCAAAAGTTATATTCGCACCAACCTGCGACTGGAACAACAATGAGAACAATTTGCATACAGATGAGACTGTACAGAATCTGCATATTTTATTGCTATTCCAACAGTACCTGAATTTGGCAAATGCCCAATGTCAGAGAAGCCTAGCAGGCCACTACATTCTGACCCGCAGAGCTGTAAATGTACTGGGGCTGGCACAGAGTGATATTTGTGTTGGGTTTCAATGGGCCTCTTGAGACTACCTCCTGTGGAAAATGTGACTTCACATGTCACAGCTGAATATGGCAACAGCGTTTCAAAATAGTGTATTTTTCCCATCTAAACTACAGAAATTCATTTAATAAGGAATACCAATGAGTATGAATTAGCCATTCATTTGATACTGTGTCATGTACTATTCAGTTCCACCTTACAAATGTGTCATTGTATAAAGTTTGCCAGTCTACAACTGGTCTTTGATAACCTTGTTTAATTAAGAGACAAAATATATAATGTAAGTGCCAATGGGCCTTTGTAAAATAATTAATCTTTGTCACTTACCAGCACATTTTTATAATGGCATGTTACTTTTATCCTTCAATCTGGTGTCTAATTCAACCAGTTTATTGAGTATTACATTATATCCAAGGATATTTTTTAGCGAATAAAAGAAATTCTGTTGCCATGTACTCAATACATTCTCATTTATTCTATTATTCATGTTATACAAAATGAGATTTTATTCTTTTCAATGTCTGATCGGAAGTTTACTTGTTAGATTCCAAGTCAGTTGTCAAAGATTTTTGTATTTTTACTATTTTTACGTCAATGATGGTGATGCAGTGGCGCAGTAGGTAGTGCTGTTGCCTCACAGCAAGAAGGTTGCTAGTTCGAGCCTCTGCTTGGTCAGTTGGCGTTTCTGTGTTGAGTTTGCATGATCTCCCTGTATTTGCGTGGGTTTCCTCGCTCCGGTTTCCTCACTCCGGTTTCTCCCACAGTCCAAAGACATGCGGTACAGGTAAATTGGCTAAGCTAAATTGTCTGTAGTGTATGAGTGTGCATGGATGTTTCCCAGAGATGGGTTGTGGTTGGAAGGGCATCCACTGCATAAAACAAATGCTGGATAAGTTGGTGGTTCATTCCGCTGTGGCGACCCCAGATAAATAAAGGGACTAAGCTGAAAAGAAAATGAATGAATGAATGAACGTCAATGATAATCACTTCCTGAACCACAGTTTTTTTTTCTGTTATGGCAGGTTGGCCTTTAGTCATGTAAAATGCAATTGGCTCTTAATAGATATAGTGACATGTCAAAGCATGTATGCATCTATTTGAATGACTGATTTCCATGATGAGATAAATTAAAAGTTACTCAAATCTGCCTTCAGACCATACTGTATGTAGTGTTTTACCATTGTTTCAGCCAAATGTCTTTCTGCTTGTCTGTTAAATTGCAAAGCTGTGGGGTTAGAGCACAAACTACACAATACTTCTACATCTATTAGGTACAGTATAATGCTCGTAACAATTTTTTTTTATCTGCAAAAATCATGTCTATAGTATATCAACCACTACTATTGAGTTGTGATGATTTCTCCAGTTCAAAAATAATTACATATGTTTGTGTAATGTAGAGGAATAAAAGCATTGAAATGTAAAGGAGTAAATGTTTCCTAAAATAAGATCAATAAAAAAATGTGCTTGATTAAAACTATTTTGCTGCTTTCCACCACTGTGTATTGCGAAATAAACGTATATTAGTTGCAATACAATAAAAAGAAAAGAAGATGATCACAAGGTGAAGAATATCACAAGGCAGATGGCAGTACTCTGAAAAGAACAGAAATGCATATGCAGATTTTAGATGTGGTTGTATGTAATTAGATAAATCAACACATGTAGCTAACTCTTGTTTCAAGCTTCTGTTTTACTTTAGACTCATAAAAGATGGTACCCAGCATCATCCTATAGTGATATGGAGGTTTGTTCATTTGTGTTATCCGGATTAGATCGTAAAACTGTTAAATTATTCTTAAATTGCTTTTTTGAGGATGGCAGGATGCAGAAAATGTACATAAATGGAGCACGAAAGGGGAAGAAATCTTATTTTACCCTGAGCCTGATAGGCAGGCAGCCCATATTTCCATAGCCTTAAATAATGTCAATCTGGGCAGTACCCCGGATTGAAGCCCTGGCGCCGCAAGGCACAATTTCGCCTTTGCCTACAGTCTGATAATTTTCAGAGCTATTGGCAACTTGGGAATTTCTGCCTGTCTTATCACTTGGGCTCAGCGAACTTCACTGCAGCTAATCGGAGCCGGGATCACTCACTCAAGGATTGCGTGATCATGTTTTTCCCCTTGCCTGTGACAGCTGTCCCCTACCCACATTAGCAATGCAGATGAGCCTTCCTAATAGGTTAATGCGGAACACCCGAAAATGAGGTTTAATCCCCCAGTGAAATAATCGAACACTGGCAAATTCCTTGATGTGGAGAGATAGAGTCATCGGCTGTGACTCAATTAGGCCTCATGCAGTTCAGAGCCGAGGTACCTTGTGCCCTATGTCCCTAAACGGTGTGCAATGCACTGATGTAGGCACTGAATATGACTTGAAGCTGCAGGGACACGGAGGGCAGTCATAATACCCACCTGACAAACCTCATCCCCTTATTTATTCCCCTTTTACTCTGTCCACAGCTGATGTCAACACACACACACATGCGAATGAAATGAATAAACACGTAGCCGTGGAACCTGCAGAGCGGCGATAAGTCAGGCACTGTGCGCGGGCTCTGCTACAGCAGCGCTGTTTTGAGCCTAATTGGAACTAAGTAGCAGACACATGTGGGAGCAAATATATGGCTATATTCATATGCACGTTCCCCTATTTGGACACGCCGTCTATTTAAATATAAATTGAACTGGGGCTGCTCAAACTCAATCCAACTGATCGGGCTAATGTCAAACCCAGTCTTGCATTAGATATAGCGGTTATTAAAGGCTCCTTTTATTGAACAAGTAACTGCATGCTGGCCTTGCTCTACTGTAGTCAAAATAAATCAATCGCGTTACGCCGGTCAGTCAATTAGATGTGTGTTGAGAGTTGTCCGCGATGTGGATAGGGATTCTGGCTTTCTCGCTGTGACCGTGGCAGACAAAACACTTCTGCAAGACTCTTCCGAGGAGACAGTCGAGAGAGGTTGCGGCTCATTTCTCAAAGCAGGTAGTGAGTAATAAAAAGTCCTCTCTTAAGCTGTCGTGCATTAGCAATCCAGCGAGAAAAGTGAGAGCTTCCGAAATGAGCACTGTTGTAGGAGGGGAGGGGTCCATCAGACATCACAATTACAGCCTGTGCGTCTTGCGAAAAAAAAAAAAAAAAGAAGACGCTGAAATCAATACAGAAACAAACTGCACAATCAGCCGGGTCTTGCTATCACGGCTGGAGTGGAATATGCAAAAACAGCAATTAAATGTGCTAGCATACACACTCTTTTCCATGATATCGGGGCATCTGTGGCATTAGTGAAGCGACTCCTTACGGATAATGGAGTCAGGAAATGAATGCGCAATCTACCTCTGTGTTTTCATCATTAGCGCGAGACAACTCGGCTAACATCGCCTAGTGATGCCGGGCGGGAAAGTGGAGAGAAAGAATTTATGTGCCCTCGCATGCCAAATTAATTCTTGTCTTGACATCTTAATTCTCAGTTCTTGTGTGTGGTCAAATCAGCCCGCGATAGAAAAGCAATCAAGCAATTATTCCTAAATTATATTTGCCCAACACACACTGATTGGTTATTCTTTTCTTATTGGCTAAGCTCATTAATTCTGAGCAGCTTGCTTGTTATGCCTGTGCCGTTACTCCTTTCCCTCTATCCCCTACCCCCCTCTCTCTCTCTTGCTCGTTCATTCACCCTCTTCCCGTTCTGTCTTCTGCCTTTGCCTATCTTCTGTTGCCAGCCCTGCCAATGTTTCAAGATGACACACGTTTCAGAGCAGCCCCCCACCCCCCTCCCCGATCTATGGCATTGTCTCCTCCACCAATTACCATGCCCATCTCTGATTAACTTTGATGTGGAACCTAATGAGATAAGGCCGACTGTCGAGGCAGTGGCTGATAGCTGCCTCATTTATGCCTGTGCGAGGCATCGCTGAGCCACACTGACTAATGAGCGGAGAAGGGGAGTCTTCCTCACTTCATCAGCCTCGCAGGAGTGCCGCGCTATCACTACATTCGGAGACACTCCACATCCATGCACATATGGCCATAAAAAGAAAGCCAAATATACTTCAAGAGTTTGGGAAGCAGGAACAGACTCTCCACTGTCTCACACACGTCATCTTTCCCTGGTTAATGGCTGCACTAGGGTTTAACGGCCATGCTAATTGCTGGAGTATTTGGGTGCGTGCGTGCGTGTGCGCGCATACAGAAGCCTCTACCCTTATCTACAGCTCCAGCATTAAAACCGTATTGTGGCACATCTGGGTGCCCTGTAAATCCTGCTTGTACGAGAGAGAAGAAAAGAGAGCTGTTATTGCTGTAGGCATTGTTTGTAGTCTCCCATTAACACTTGGAAGGTCTTGGGTGCAGAATGAATATTGTGCTGTCAGAGAAGCATTATACCTTTTTCAAGCATTGACCTATATGACTCAAATCTTAGTGATGGACTTCTTTCTTTCTTTTTTTACTACATTGAGTCATAATTAGGGCCAGACAGAATTTGCTGACATTTTTTGCTATTTCTGCTGAGAATTTTGTAAAAAGTTTGCGGATTTATGCGGAATAATTTTAGGAGTATTTAAACTAAAAACTTGTTATATAAAATAAAAAACAATATCTTTTTATGTTTATTTAATTTTTAAATGAAAATACAATAAGACCTATTTATTTGGTAAACAAAGCAAGTCTCTCATATAATTTATCTACTAAAAGACAGAAAATCTTACTTTACAAACTGTATTGTAAATAAATCATATGAACATTTAATATTACTATTGTCATATCACAATAATATTAGTGAAATGAATTTAAAAACTGAAAAAATATAAATTTACACAAATTTACACAAGTAAATACATACAGTAGACTCAATCTGTGGAAATCTGCAGATTTCTGCGTGCATATATTCCGTGTGGGCCTAGTCATAATGTATTAAACAGATAATACTTATTTATTTTTGCTATTTTTAATCACTATTTTTAATCATGTGTACAGTATTGTTTACATATCAATGCAATGGTGCTGTATATAACCATATATTTTATAGATTTGAATGACAAAAACACTTACTGAGCTTAATTATAATATATTATA